>APFE030895095.1:0-17365 GCA_000404065.3 Pinus taeda
TTGGAATAGTCCTTCTGTGTGTTACCCTGTTTACCTTTACTTTTGCCTTTGCCCCCACCATTGCTTGTGGAAGCTTGCTTCTTCCCTTTGCCTTTCTTGCCTCCTGCCAACAGTGCTACATCTTCATCCTGTTCAACTGGCTTGGCTGCCCCAAGCTGATCTTTCCTGATCTCTGTCTGAATGCAATCATCCCAAAACCTCTCCAATGTGGGAAGGGTCTCACGTGCACAAACCCCATCAGCAAAGTTCATCCATGAACGGGGGAGGCCATTCACTGTAATCCGCACCAACTCAGTGGGTGGCATGACCTCTCCAATTGCTGCCAACTCATCTCTCACATGAGTAATCTTTATGAGATATCCAGCTGCACTATCATTACCCATCTTAATGGTTTTCAGCTTCTCCTTCAGGGCCATTTTCCGATTCTCATTGGTACTCTGGTAGAGATTGGACAATGCTGTCCACATCTCATGGGCATTTCTCTTTCCTCTCACATGAGGAATGCAATGGTCTTTGACTCCGTCTAGAATCAGTCTCTTATCATTTTTGTTCTTTTTATTATAATCAACCAACTGAGTAGCATCAGTAGGTACAACAACAGGGTTTTGTGTGGTATGCACCATAATGTCCCAGACTTCTGCCTCCTCAAAGATACTTTGCATTCTCTCCTTCCAAACACTGTAATTGTTATGCCCATCTAACCTATCCTCCACCCTCAATCCCAATGACATCCTGCTATCCTAAAACTGAAAAATAGCACTGCTGTAGTAAAGATAAAACCGCTGTTTGTGAAAAATCAGCAGGCTGTAATTTACCTCCTTGCTGTCTCAATCTACACTTCAGCACTCAAGCTCTGATACCATGTAAAAAATTTTCATTTCCCACCCCGGTTTTCAGTTTCACCTTATTTATCCAAAATAGTTAAATGCCCTTTCCCATATCCATACATTCAACAACTGAAAAAATAAATTTCTCTGAAACACAAATTCTGGAAATTTTACAGAATGCTAGAAAATGCAGAAATAAAAATCAGCAGGTACAAACAGCCATTAAACACATTTAAACACAATGATTTTTGGTCAAAGTGACCTTGGAAAAACCCCCTACAACTCTTGGGGAAAACCAGTTCGAGAGCTCCTTATTTCTGAAAATGCTTTTTATAGTGAGAAATATTCAGCAAAAAATCAGCAAGCAAACTTTTACAACTTATCTCGTTTTCCGTGCCTCACAACCAACTGGAAAACTTGCAACCAGCAAAACAGAACAGCAATACTGCTGTGCGACCTCCTCCAAATCTGCTGTACGACCTCCACAATACAGCTGTACGGCCTCCTTGAAAATTGCTGTACGGCCTCCACAAAAAAGTGCTGTACGGTCTCCTTGAAAACTGCTGTACGACGTCCTCAAAATCTGCTGTACGACCTCCTTGAAAACCGTGCCCAAATATTGCCTTTTGCTGTGTGCTAACTTAGTTGTACAGATTTGCTAAAGTGCTGCCTTGGAATGTGTGCCAAGCTGTTGTCTCCTTCTCCTCCCTGTCTAGAAATCTCCCTTGCTCTCTTGCTCTCCTTCTTTCAATCTGCTCATGAAAGAATGAATGACCTTTTCCTCTTTTTCCTCCTTTAATCTAACCCTAAGTGACTTTTGGGGAACCCCTAAATTCAATGGCTGAAATAGATTGAGATCTAGGGCTGAGATTAAATGCTCATTTAAATCTCACTTTCTATTTTTTAATTCACCCCACTTTAATAAAGACCCACTTAGTCATTTATTTCCAAAGTCACTTTTCCTTTCTAATTTTACATTGACTTTATTAAAGTCACTTTAAAATTAGACTTGAGTAACTTTATCACTTAAAGTCACTTTTAAATTAGATTTGACTTTATAAAAATTATAAAATCACTTTAGGAGAAAAATTAACTTTTTTTGGACACTTTTCCCTAGGCCAAAGATCAAAGCCTTAGGGAACCACCTGTCCTCCGGTACCGAATTTCAACATGGGACATGATTGGTCACCTTGTTGGGGGATCATGATATCTTGTATATATATTAAAGCGAAACTAATATACGTTCATATATCTCTTATTTTCTTGTTGGTATTTCTTAGTCTATCTCAAATTTCTTAGCTGGCACATGGGCTATCAGTGGTAGGTGTACTTTCAATTTTAATGCAAGTGGTATTGGCATGTTCAAAATCCTTGCTATTGTATGATTGTTATGTTATTTATGTGATATTGAAGTTTCGTATTGCATAAATGTTCATTGTGCTTTCTTATTGGAGTTAAAACCCCAAAACAATCACCTACAACACTCAATATACAAATTGTTTGTAAAATTACCACACTAGTGACTAAACCATTACATAAAAACTCAGAAAAATTTCGTGGATTTCCAAGATATTCCAAGTGGGGTATCTTACACAGTTGCACTATAGGTGGTTGCATTGTTGTTGTAATGGGCTTGATGATAGAACATTGATTTGCCAAATATTCAGATATCATATCAGTCTGCAGTAAGATTTAATAAAAAAAAGGCCTTCACAATCACACCATAGTTAAGTTAAAATTCTTCAACACACAGTGACTGTCCTAGTCTAATTTTTAATCTACCTACTCAGAAAAATAGAGAATTGAAATCGTCTATCAAAACTGCAATCTGAACCCTGCCAGATAATATATACCAAAAGACATTCCACTGATGAAAAGGGCATTAAGTACACAAACCCTAAAGTCGCTGCGTGGGTCCTTTGCAACCATGGCAGTGAACTGGCAGGTTTAGGACCAAACCAGCCGGTTAGGGCTCAAAACAAGCGAAATGACCTCGCTGACTGGCCGGTTTGATCGTTTATCGGTTAGGACGGCAAGTTTTAAAAACTATGGTACATAGTGCTCCACCAGGGGATTGTGAGTCGCCCTGTGGTCACATGTCGCTCCAAGAAGTACCCTGCACCCCCTTGGAGCTCCCAGAGCTCAATACATCATACTCGACCTTCATAAGAGGGTCTTTGAACGACACCAAGTCGTTCTCGGAAAGTCAGGAATTTGACCTTTCTTAGGGGCTTTGTCAAAATGTCGGTGACCTGTTCATCTGTACCAATATGTTGGAGCCAAGCCTTATTGCTCCTCGCTGCACCATATCTTGAATATAGTGGTACCTGATATCGACATGGTTGGAGCGATCATGAAATTCGGGATTCTCTAATAAATGGATCCCGCTCTAGTTGTCACACAGAATGACGGTGGTATCCAATGTAAATGCAAACAACTCACTGAAGAGCTTTCGCAACCAGACTGCCTCACAGGAGGCCATGCTAGTAGCGATGTACTTTGCCTTGGCGGTGCTCAAAGCCACTGACTTCTGCTTCCTGCTCATCCAGGATATCGAGGCAGATCCTAAAGAGAAACAACAGCCGAAAGTGCTCTTTCGGTCCACCACACTTCCTACCCAATCAGCATCAGTATACCCAAGTAGTCTCACATCTTCAACAGTATATCTCAACCCATGAGTGATTGTGCCATGAAGATATCTCAACAGATTCTTAGCACCAATCCAATGTGAGTGGTGAGGCTCAACCATATGTTGACTCAATGTGTTGACTGCAAAGCATATATTCGGACGGGAGTTCACCAAGAACATTAATGCTCTGACGAGTTGACGATACTCGGTAGCATTTTGTAAAACAGGTCCGGCAGCACTACCACTTAACTTCTTGAAGTCAAGCTCCGTCAGGGTAGTCACAGGCTTGCAGTCCACCATGCCAAATCTTTCCAATATCTTCACCACATATTTTCCTTGAAATAAGAAAATCTCCCCTGGTTTTTGCCAAACTTCCAGTGCTAGGAAATAGTGCATAAGTCCTAAGTCTTTCATCTTGAACTCAGAAGCCAACTCCCTCTTACATTCGTGAATGAGAGGGTTTGCACCTGTTAGAAAGAGGTCGTCAACATATAGCACTAGTATGAGAGGCTTGTCATCTATAATCTTAAAGTAAAGGTTAGGGTCGACTTCACTCGTAGTGAATCCCAGCTTCATCAAGTAGCTATCGATCCTCTCGTACTATGCTTGGGGTGCTTGCTTTAGCCCATAGAGGGCCTTCTTCAACTTGCACACATGAGATTCTCGATCATAAATCTCAAATCCTTCGGGTTGCTCCACATAGACCTCCTCTTTGATCGAACCATGTAAGAACGCAGTCTTGCCATCCTTTTGATGTAGGTTCCATCCTTGCGAAGCAGCAAGGGCTATGATCGAGCGGATGGTGGTATATCGGGCAACAGGTGCAAATATCTCGTCATAGTCTATACCTTCCTTCTGGGAGAAACCATGAGCGACAAAATGAGCCTTATACTTTTTTGCACTTTCATCAACTGCATGCTTTATCTTGTAAAGCCATTTTGAAGTGACAATTGCTTTGTCCTTGGGTCTGGGGACCACATCCCAAACATCGTTTTTCATAATGGACTCATATTCCTCGGTCGTAGCATCCTTCCATACTTGATGCTTGACGACATTTGTGAATGACGAAAGCTCATTTTGGATGATTGTGCTCATGATGGTCAGGTATCCTTGATATCTGTTCGGCTTCTTACTTTCACGAAAGTTTCCTCGGAGTGCAATGTGTCCTTTAGCATCATCAAGTGCCCCCCTAAGCCATGAAGGCCTCTTCCTAGAAGAGGAAGACTCTTGCGGAGGATGATCAATAGGATCCATAGGTTCTTCCACATCGGGCACCGTCTCATCTTCTTTTTCCTTCGGTTCCACGGTGTCAGCTTCTTTAGATCCCCTTAAAGTAGGAAGATTGTCTACCTTGCTAAGAGCCATATCTTCATCAAAGGTGACATCATGACTAATCTCGACTTCCCTTTGACCAACTACATAGATTCTATAGCCCTTAGTATTTTTGCTATATCTGACGAAGATTCCTTTCTTTCTAGATGCACCCAATTTATTCCTTTTTTCTTTAGGCACATGAAAATATACAAGGCTTCCAAAAATTCTAAAATGGGATACGTTAGGTTTCTTACCGGTGAACATTTCTTCATGAGTCTTGGAACCCAATGCTTGATGAGGCCATTGGTTTTGTACATAGACAGCGGTATTTGCAGCTTCGGCCCATAGAAACTTCGGAAGTCTTTGATCATGGAGCATAGCACAGACAACTTCCACAATTGTACGATTCTTCCTTTCCGCCACACCATTCTGTTCAGGAGTATATGGTGTAGTAGTCTCCCTCTTAATGCCAGCCTCTTTGCAAAAGTCATGAAACTCATTGGATTCATATTCAGTCCCATTATCAGTCCTTATGATCTTGATCTTTTTTTCGGTTTGATTCTTGATCAAGGCTTTGAAGTGTTGAAACCAGGAGAACACTTCATCCTTCTTTTTCAAGAAGTATATCCAAGTCTTGTGACAATAATCATCTGTAAAAGTGAAGTAATATAAATATTCTCTCGAGGAGTTCACAGGTATCATACCGGATATGTTCGAGTGAACCAACAACAATATATCGGAGGTCTTGCTTTGGCTTGAGGGGAATGGTCCCCTTTTGAGCTTCCCTTTGGCACATCCTGGACATAAATCTTGCTCTAATATGATCTCGGGCATCCCAGTCACCATTTTTCTTACATCGGGTAGAGCTTTATAATGAAGGTGAGCAAACCTTTGATGCCATAGTTTGGACTGAAGAGATGTGTCACAAGACATGACACCCAGCGGACTTCCACCGACCTGATATATTGAATCAACTTGAAACCCAAGAGTAAAAGCATCTTTAAAGTTCTTTTTCCATACACGTACCTTGCCATCGCTGAAGGCCACCTTGTAGCCTTTGTCTTCCATTGTCGAAATGGACACCAGGTTCTTTTTGAGATCAGGTATATATAATACATCTTGTAAGTGGATTGTATTACCCTAATTCAATTGAAGAGTGACATTTCCTACGCCTTTCACGAGATATTTTGAATTATCTCCAAGAACAATTTCCAGGTTGGTTTCCTTCTCTATCAGATTATAGAGAGCTTCTTTGTAACCAGTGAAGTGCCTTGAGGCATCACTATCAATAAGCCAATTTCCCAGCGAGTTCGGGGGAGCAGTAGTAGATAGAGCTGTTGGTAGATAATATTCATCTTGCTTATTGTTAATAGTGTTAGATTCATACTTGGAATTTCTTGCCTTCTTGAATGGTTGTCCTCTTCCTTGATTTTTGCACTTCTTTTACCTCTGCCATTTGACCTACCATTCCTTTGATTGCCTTGAGAGGGATCTTGATCATTGTCCCGGTGTGAGTCCCTTTTATCAGGGCATTCCTTAGCATAGTGACCCGTTTTATTGCAATTGTAACTTCGTCCTTTTTGGTGGCTTGGGTGTAGGTGATATAGACAATCGTGCAAGTCCTATTACAATTTCTTCTAAATCTGATGGAATTCCTTCTTCTTGCTCCATTGGAGTATCAGTCATCTATTTCTAGACTGACTGTTCATAAATTTCCCTTTTCGGCCATTTTCACCACTCTTTTCTCCTTAATCGCCCCAACCCTTGTTATTGGGAACAATTTACACAACAGAGCCTCTTTTCCACTATTGGAACTGTAATTCCATAGGAATTACGAATTACACTATTGGCGGGGCTTTAACTGTGCATGAAATACACTATTGTTGGCTTCAAACGGTCTTAATGCGATTATTCATGGAAATACACTATCGACAGGATTTTTCAAAGGGATGCGTTAATACGCAAATACACTATCAACGGGTCTTTACTCCATAAAATGGAATAACACTATCGACAATCGCTATTTGCAGTTTCTATGGAACAGAACATAACATAACGACCCTTTCTGATGCGATTGCACGTGGAGTTATCGACAATCGCAATTGGCTATTCCAATACTCCCTCGCTAAGCTCTTCTCGTCGAAGACTTGCGATGCGATAAGTCCGCGGACCCGATAGGTGATAAAACCTCCCTTATAATATTTCAAATCCGAATGTTGCATTTTTGACTTCGGCACTTCAAAGGGCTAGTCCCTCTTCGCTCAAACACTGCGAAGCGATAATGGTTGCGGACCCGATAAGGGTATCGGCGATATTTAATAGGATTTCAAGTCCGGAACTCAATTCCGACTAAGTTTTTCACGGTTTTCCAGTGTAAACCATAGTTTCACCTGCGGAATTCAACAATGTATATAAAGGAAACAGGGCACGCCGATATAAAGGAAACGCACGCCAATAGGCTTCAATTGAAGTATTCGTTGGAAAACAAGGCAGAATCACTGTTATAAAGACTCAGAAGAAAAAACGAAGCCGAATACACGCATAAATACCAGTTTAACAACTCAATCGAAGTTATCGTTGGAAAACAAGTCCGAATCACTGTTTTAAAGACTCCGAAGAAAAACTGAAGCCGAATACATGCATAAATACCAGTTTAACAACCAAATACAAGTTCAGATGCACAAAAAGGGTTCGGAGGTCACCACACCTCTGGGCTCGACCAATACACAGCGAATTACCCTCTTCCTTTGAGAAATATGTGATAAAAGCATGCGGTCCAAATCCCTTTACAATAACATAAAAGTTACATATATACTGGTTCGTTTTAACAACCAGATCCTAAAACAGAGGCTTAAATTTATTACTACTATCAGTTATGCGAGACATTCTCCTAGAGATCCTCCACTATGCTAACTAATCCTATATGTTCTGCGAGGTATTCTCCTCGAGAATCTCCACTACAGTTTAACTATTTAACATTTATTACATCATGATTTATTCCTAGATTCTATCTCTATGCTAAGTTAGAAAAGCATGGAAATTGATGGCTAAAAGATCCCACTCCTTTGCTTGTAGATTTTTTTTGGATTTTTGGAATAAGTTTGAAGATTTTTCCCTTCAAGTTTCATGCTCCTGCACCACTTTTCTTCCACCCTTTGGTCTAGCCTTTCTTTTGAATTTAGTCCTGGAATTGTTTCTTCTTTTAGTATGAGAAGAAAAGGCAAAGGGATGACCTTTAAGTATGGGCATTTCTTGCTCTTCCATTCTTGTTTCTTCTTGAATGCATCTGGCCATTAATTCCTCAAATCCAGGAATTACGTTATTGTTTAGAGAGTAGTCTTGAATATATACCATTCAGATGGCAGCCCTCCAAGAGTTGTGAGTGTCATTTCCCTGTCAGGAATTACTTCCCCAATAGATAGGAGATCGTTTTTGATCTCGGTGATCCTTAAGAAATATGCTTGCATGCTCTCATCTTTGCCCTTCTTAATTTCCTTCAGCTTATTTTTAAGAAATGAGACTTGATTTGCATCATTAACTTTAAATAAACTCACCAGTCTATCGTAGATTTC
Organism: Pinus taeda; assembly: GCA_000404065.3. Classification (NCBI taxonomy): domain Eukaryota; kingdom Viridiplantae; phylum Streptophyta; class Pinopsida; order Pinales; family Pinaceae; genus Pinus; species Pinus taeda. Next base: position 8,343 of record APFE030895095.1, read on the forward strand.
CTTGGAGGTGTTTAACTTGGAAACATAGGCCACCAAGCGTTTGTCGATAGAGTCCCGAATGATCTTCCTTGCTTTGACTTCTCCCTTGGTCCATTTGTTCCTAGCAGCGACAGATGCATTTGATGGAGGCTCAACAATCTCGCCTCTCACATGGTCCCACACTTCTTGCTCTTCTAATGTTAGATCGAGAGACATCTTTCATCCGTGAGAGTCAGACTTCTCATGGAGTTTGTCTTTAGCAGGGAAGTGTGTTGAGGACCCCATGATTTCTTTAAGATAGCCTTGCCAACCTTCTCTTCGGTGATTGCTCTTGCTTGGGCTTTGTCTTCACCTTAGCTCTGATACCATGTTAAATTATGGTATGTTCTATGCTTGGAGCAGTTTACTTATTTTTTTTCTTATTGGCCATTAGCAATCTCATATACATTAAGTAAAGTGCAGATAGAACATTAAATGATCAACAGAAAACAAGCCAAGACAAGAGACACAAGATGTGGCGGCTAGCCAGGGACAAACCCCAATGTAGGGAAACCCTTTGATCAAATCTTCTTTTATCTTCAATAGTTCAGCAGAGAGAAATAATACAAAATCTGAATTTTGTAATTTTATATCAACAGCAGCAAACCCTAGATCAACGAAGTCAAACTTGGTCAAACTAGCTGAAATTGACCTATAAAATACTTGGTCAATTTCTGGTCCTCAAAGACCCTGAAGAAACAGCCCTTGAACAACCCCAAAAGTTCAGTCAATTTGCAGATTTCTGAAGTCAACTTGCAGCCCTAAACTAAGGCAGTCAACACTGGTCAAAGTAGAGGTTAGATCACCTCGATTTTCGTGCCAAAAATTGCGGCTTCCCTAGGAGAGGCAACCACACCCAATCTGCACTTTTGGAAGGTCAACGCTGGTCAAAGAGATGACTTGCTGCCCTAGCGTCCTTTCTGTGTCTTCCTTGCCCTAGGACGTCTTCCTTTCAGCCACACGTGTTAGAGAGAGAGAGAGGCTCCTTTTATGCGTCGGAGAGAGAGAGAAGATGAGTGAATTGAATTTTCCAAATGAGGAGAATGCTCCTTGTATTTATATGCAAACATTGAGGTTGAATAGACATGACTGTTGGGCTTCTGAGCCTACATAAGTTTGCTGGTCGACCTCGACAATTTGTCCATAATCAAAATAAATTCATATCTCCACAAATACTTATCGGAATCAGATGATCTTTAGATCAATCCTACACCTCTCGATGAGAGGAATCTAGGAAAAATATCAGAAGCCATAAATAAGGTGATCCATATAGAGTTTGGCTTAATTTTAGGTGAATTTTAGGTATGTTTTATGCTTAGAGCAATTTATTTCAATTTTCATAGTTAGCTCAATATATTTTCCAGATTAGCAATCACATCAGCATTAAAGTAAATTGCAGATAGAACTTAAACATAGGTCACAAAAGACAAGCCAAGACAAGAGGACACAAGATGTGGCGCTAGCCAGGGACAAACCCCAATGTGGGGAAACCCTTGATCAATACTTCTTATATGTTCTTCAATAGTTCAGCAGAGAGAGAGAGAGTACATTTACAACAAAAGTCAACACTTTGACTTATCTAAATAAGAGCATAGATCATCTCTAAGAAGGTGATACATGAGATAGCTGAACTCCGTTGAAGACACGTTGCTTCAATTGATTCTCCAAGGTGACTCCTTCAGCTATCATTGTGCTGCACCTCACCATGCTGCACCCATCATCATTATGCTGGACCTCATAACCATGCTGCACACATCATACTGCTGCACCTTATGCTGCCACTGCTGTCCCATGTGCCATTGTTGCACCATGCTACCACAGCTGTCCCATGTGCCATAGCAACACCATGCTAGCCATTGCTGTCCCATGTGGCATACTGCTGTCCCACTGTTAGGGACATTGCTGTACCATGGCATCATTGCTATCATGCTGTCATTGTAACATTGTTTTACCATGCCATCATTGCTATCATGCTGCTCATGCAACTTGCTGCATTATCATGCATTCAAACTTCATGTGTCACCTTGCTGTTACATTCCTAGCACTGTTGTCCCACTGTTAGTGACTGTTGCTCCTATGCTTGCTTGCTGTCCCATTGTAGCCTTGCTGTACATTGTTGTTGTCCCATTGTGCCTTTGCTGCCACATGTCATTGTTGCTGTCCCAATTGTGCCTTTGTTACCACATGTCATTGCTGTTGTCCCAATTGTGCTTGCTGTTCCAATGTGTTCGCTGTCCCAATTTTATTGTCGTTGTTCTAATGTGTTAGCAGCACCATCCTATTGTTGCTATCCCAATGAATATCACAACTTCCTTCCAACACTTTCGTACCCCTGTTTGCCTTGAAATCCACGCTGGAATTTCCTTTCTTTGCTGTGGCCTAACTCAGAAGTTATCCTCCTTAATGAGCTCCTTTCTGACTACGTCTAGGGCTTCCTTAGGATTGTGTTTAGTGCATCTTTAGGACTGCGTCTAGGGCAGATTGTTAAGCCTTCTTTTCTCTTGCGTCTTAGGGCTACTTCCTCCTAGATTTCTCTCACACTAAAACCCAAGACAAGTGGAGAGAAATCAAGAGAGAGGTGTGTGTGAAATGACTCCCAAGTCATCTCCTTTTATACTAAAACGTTGAGCACATGTGGGTGTTATTTAGTTGCTAGTCGACCGTGATGAATTGCCTTATAACACAAATAAATTCATAACTCCATGAATACTTATTGAAATCGGATGATCTTTAGATCAATCCTAACCTCTCGATGAGAGGGATCCAAGAAAAATATCAGTTGCCCTAAATAAGATGACCCACATGGAGTTTGGCCCTAGTTGCCAATTTTAACAGAATTTTATTTTAGCAGTTCATTCCAACTAAGTATATAATTCTAGTAACATTTCCTTCCAGCAAAATGTAACGAACGCTAATGACATGCTTGACCCCAATTAGGTTTGCTCAGATTGTACAATGATGTCTACTTTAAATTGGAATTTGTACTTATTTGTGGCATGTGAAGACGCTGTTTTATAGATAGTTTTTGACCAAAGCGGTCGACCAAGATTCAACCAGTTGCTATACCCTCGTAATTGGCTTGGTTTGGGTTATTTTGTAACACGTAAGTACTTGTCACTCTTATTTTAAGATGTTTTTGGAGCAAGGTTAATCAGGTTTTTGGGCAGATGCAAGGGGAGGGGAATGAAAAATCCTACCAAAGGTGCACTGTAATCATTTTGAAAATGCATCACATATTTCATCATACCAACAACAAATGATGCACACCATGATTGTCTCATCTGGAAGCCAAATATTTGTCATATAAGATCCCCCTTTTTACATGCGCAAGGATAGCTAACATGTTTGCTTTATCTCCAACTTTATTGAAATGGTATTCTTGATTGACAACTTGTTAAAATTGATAACTATGGCCAAATTCCACCTTAGGACAACTCATATGATGGAGATGATTATTGCAATGGGATTCCTCTTTTCGAGAGGTCCAATTTTGATATAAATATCATCTCATTCTGACTTGGAATTTTGAATTTATTCTCTCTCATACACAAATTGTCAATGTTGCCCTCAGTCAAATGTAGGCTCAAGAAGCCCAATGGACGTGTCTCCTCACCCTCAACGAATTGTATAAATAGGAGTGACCTCTCTCTTCATTTGGACATCACTCATCACATCATTTCATTTCTCTCTCTTCTCTTGATTGGTTCATATAGCTAAGCAACCTCTCTCTCTTCTTTGCATGTGTGGCAGGAGGCCAAAAGTTTCAGGACAAAGACAGGTTGAAATTTCAGAGCAACACTCTAGCTTTGACCAACACTGACCAAGGTTGATTTGACCATCTTTGACTCAATTTTCAGGCTGAGTTGGTGGGCACAAAAATTGAGGTGTTTTGGGCATGTTGACTTTAGCGTTGACGTCAGATTTGACTGCAGAAATTACAACAATGTTTCTCTCTCTTTTGATTGGGTTTGATCGAACTATTTTGGGCTGACTTTGACTCTCTTTGAAGGCCGAATTGGACTGCTGTTGATCGAGCTGCTTGGAGGACGTTTTGGTGCTGTTTTGACAAGCGTTGACTTTTTGATTAGGGCTGCAGTTGACTGTTGATTTTGTCAGGGCTGTTTTGTCTATGTATTGGGCAAGTGAATTTGATGTGTACTCTCTCTCTTTGTTGAACTATTTAATAATAATAAGAAGATTTGATCAAAGGGTTTTCCCCAAATTGGGGTTTTTCCCTAGCATCCGCCAAGTCTTGGTTTGTCTTTTGCACATGTTTTTATGTTCTATCTGCATTTACTGTCAATGTGTTTAAGTTAATGTGATTGCTACTGGAAATTGGAAATTGTCATTGCGCTAATAAGGAACATTGAAGTAAATTGTGCTAAAGCATAGAACATGCCATTGTTAACCAAAATTAACATGGTTTCAGAGCTCAGGTGAAGACAAAGCCCAAGCAAGAGTGAGGAAAAACAATCAATAAGGGAAGCTGCTGGACAAGAACTTGGAACTAGTCCAAATGTCGACTACATCTTACTTCAAATTTGAGGCCAAGCTTAAGGACAAATCCGACTATCATGTATGGAAGATGTCTCTAGATTTGATATTGGAAGAAAATGATGCCATGAACTATGTCCCAGTTGCACAAACAAAGTACAAGGAAGGTGAGGTTAAAACTAAGAAAATTATTGTTTATTCTATTCACAAGTCTTTGGTTGCCTATGTTTTTGATTTGGAAACATCTAAGGAGATGTATGACAAGCTAGTTGGGTTGTTCAAAGTAAATAATGCAAATCAAGTTCTCTTTCTCAAGAACAAGTTGAAAGACATCAAGATGGATAGAAGAGAATCCATTCAATCCTACTTCATGAGGTTTACTGAGATCAAGAATGATCTCATATCTATTGGAGAAGTCATTGGTGATCAGGAGCTCACTCTTATTGAACTTGGAGGCCTTACAAGAGAATGAGATGTGTTTAACACCACCATCCTCAACAATGACAGGATTTCGGGATTTGATGAATTATTGGCTAGATGCATTCAAGAAGAAATAAGGATGATGGAAAGAGACAAGCCCTCAAATGGAAACAATCCCACCACCTTCTCCACTCGTGCTAAGAGGAAGAACAATGCTGGTCTAAGAAGACAAGGTCAAGGTACAAGCCAAGATTCAAAGAAGGAAGAAAAGGAAGATGCTTCAATTGCAACAGTTGGACATTTTGCTAGAGAGTAAGAAGGATATTCCAAGAGATGATGACAACCATAACCACAACTACTAAGGCAATGACAATCAAAGGAACAACAGGGTGAACAACAAAGGAAAGAGGAATGCCTCCACTACTGAAAATGGAATTGGCTGTTTTCCCAAGAAGTCGAGAAACTCCAGGTATGAAGAAGGTAATGTTTAGCAAAAAGAATTTCATCTTATTTTTGCCCTCATCACCGTCTCTCCTCCAAATACATTAGATCATTGGTTGATTGATAGTGGTGCCTCAAGGCACTTCACTGGGTTCAAAGAGGCTCTCTCAAACTTGATTGAAAAGAAAGCGAATGTGGAGATTATACTTGGGGATAATGCCACTTATCCCGTGAAAGGAATTGGGACTGTTACTCTTAACTTAAATCAAGGTCAAACCCTTCATTTACAAGAAGTGTTGTATGTACTTGATTTGAAAAAGAACATGATCTCTATTTTTGCGATGGAAGATATAGGTTTCAAGGTGACATTCATTGATGGGAAGGTTCGTGTTTGGCAAAGGAACTTAAGAGATGCATTCACTCTTGGATTCAGGGTCGAATGTCTCTATCAGGTTGGAGGAAGTTTGTTGGGAGTAATGACTTGTGATACTTCTCTTCATTTTGAATTATGGCATCGAAGATTTGCTCACCTTCATTACAAAGCCTTACTTGATGTAAGGAAGATGGTCATATGCATGCCCAAATTCAACTTAGATCATAAAGGTGTGTGCCAGGTTTGCACAACTGGAAAACATACAAGGGGACCATTCCGCTCAAGTCAATGTCAAACTATCGATAGTCTTCAATTGGTCCATTATGATCTATCAATTATGTTGCACATAACATCTTTGGGTGGATATTTGTTCTATGCAATTTTTGTGGATGAGTTCCCTCGCAAACATGGATCTATTTCTTAAAGAGAAAGGACGAAGTGTTCAAATGGTTCCGCTCTTTCAAAGCCTTGGTCGAGAATCAAACAGGGAAGAAGATCAAAATATTAAGGGCCGATAATGGGATCAAATATGAGTCAAATGAATTCATTGACTAGTGTAGAGAAGCTGGGATTAAGAGGGAGACCACTGCTATATATACTCCTGAGCAAAATGGAGTTGTCGAAAGGAAGAATTGAACTATCATAGAAGCCACCCGTGCCATGTTTCATGGCCAAGGTCTACCGAAGTTCTTATGGGGAGAAGCTGCCAACACCGCTTTGTATGTTCAAAACAGATGCCCACATTAAGCAATTGGATTTCAAGTCACCCGTAGAAGTATTCATTGGTAAGAATTTTAGAGTTTTTGGTTGTCGCGTATATTTTCACGTGTCAAAAGAGAAAAGAAACAAGTTAGATGCATCTGGGAAGAAAGGAACGTTTGTGGGTTACATTGGAATTTCGAAGGCATATAGAATCTATGTGCTTGGTCAAAGGGAAGTGGAAATAAGTCATGATGTCACTTTCGATGAAGATTTTACCCTTAGGAAAGTCCGAGATCTTTCTATCCCTAGGAAGGACAATTATGATGATGATGATGTAGGAAAGCAGGATGGACTTTCGACTGATGACCTGATGCTCGATCTTGAAGGTTTGATGGATCTCATTTATCCACCTCTAGTGAGCCCTCTACTTCAAGAAAAAGACCTTTGTGGCTCAAAGATACACTTGAAGATGTTGAAAAACACATTGCACCGAGAGTTACATTTTGTGAAAGCAAGAAGCCGAACCGATACCAAGGGCACTTAGCTGCCATGAGTACCATTGTACAATTCGAGCCTTGTACATTCGAAGAAGCCATGAAACACCAAGTTTGGAAGGATGCGATGAACGAGGAGTATGAGTTGATCATGAGGAATGGTGTCTAGGATGTGGTTCCTAGACCCAAGGACAAGTTAATGGTCACTTCAAAATTGCTCTACAATCAAACATGGAGTTGATGGAAGTGCTGAAAAGTTCAAGGCCAGATTCATTGCTCGAGGCTTTTCCCAAAAGGAAGGAGTAGACTATGATGAGATATTTGCACTGGTTGCTCGATATACCACCATTCGTTCTCTCATAGCCCTTGGTGCCTCGTAAGGATGGAGCCTACACCATATGGATGTCAAAACTGCTTTTTTGCATGGCTCACTTAAGGAGGAAGCCTATGTAGAACAACCTGAGGGGTTCGAAGTTCAAGATCAAAAGACACATGTATGCAGGTTGAAGAAAGCCCTCTATGGGTTGAAGCAAGCCCCCCAAGGCATGGTATGAGAGGATTGATAGCCCTCTTATGAAGTTGGGATTTACAAGAAGCGATGCTGACTTGAACCTATCCTTCAAGGTTTAAAAGGACAGGTCTCTCATTTTGGTCCTTTATGTGGATGATCTCTTTCTGATAGGTGATGACCCTCTCATTCATCAATGCAAGAAGGATTTGGCTTCCAAGTTTGAGATGAAGGACCTAGGACCAATGCACTACTTCCTATGATTGGAGCTCTGGCAAAAGGCAGGTGAGATTTTTTTTCAAGGAAAATACATTGTGAAGCTACTTGAGAGATGTGGGATGGTGGATTACAAATCTGTGTCTACTTTGACGGAACTTAACTTCAAGAAGCTATGTGGAAGTGCTATTGGACCCGGATTAGCGAACCCTTCCGAGTATTATGAACTTGTGGGGGCCTTGATGTTCTTAGTCAATTCCCGTCTTGACATATGCTTCCTTGTGAACACGTTGAGTCAATTTATGGTTGAGCCTCATCACATTCATTGGATTGTTGCTAAGAATCTCTTGGGATATCTTCGAGGCACAATCCACTATGGACTGAGATACACTATTGGGAACTTGAGGCTTTATGGATATTCAAATGCTGACTGGGCTGGTAGTGTGGTGGATTCTAAGAGCATGTCTCGGTGCTGCTTTTCTTTGGGGTCTGCCTCAATATCTTGGATGAGTAGGAAGAAGAAATCGGTTGCTTTATGCACCGCCGAGGCCGAATATGACCTATTGTGAAGTTGTTTGGTTGAGGAACCTGTTGTGAAGTTGTTTGGTTGTGGAAACTCTTTAGTGAGCTATTTGAGCACGTGCTAGATACCACTGTGATCTTTTGGGACAACCAGAGTTGGATTCGCCTATCAGAGAATCTCGTGTTCCATGACTACTTCAAGCACATTGATATTGAGTACCACTTTATTCGGGGTATGGTACAACGGGGAGCAATAAGGCTCCAACACATCAGGACGGATGAGCAGGTTGCAAACATCCTCACGAAGCTTTTGGGGAAGGACAAATTCATAACTTTTCGAGAGAGATTTGGAGTCGTGGAATGACCCTCCTATGAGGGTCCCATATGAGTTGAACACTAGTGGTGCGTTAAATACACGGTGAGTGGTTCACCTTCCCCTACGATTGCGAACATGTATGTAGGGTGAGTGGTTCACCTTCCCCTACTATTGACATATGCATAGGATGAGTGGTTCACCTTCTCTTGTTGATGCCCCAGCACAATTCCTACCCATGAAGTTTGGGACTCATGGGAAGTACCTCTCATTTGGCCAATGAGTTGTGAAAAGATGGTTGGGGACCATAGCACTATCGATGGATTCATCGTGTATTGCCATACTCCCTACCACTGTTGATAATATCGGCGATATTCGAAAATATCGCGATATTTTCGGCAAAACGATATATCGCCGAGAAAATATCGCGATATTTTCTGTTTTGAAAATATCGGCAAATATCGGCAAAATATCGCGATATTTTGAAAATATCGGCAAAATATCGGCTATATTTAAAAATTT
>APFE030895095.1:17837-54338 GCA_000404065.3 Pinus taeda
AAGCTTCAAGTTGCCCTGATGATGGATCCCAGTTGGGATTCGAAACGTTGGCAGAAAAATCTTATTACTGTGGATTCTCCGATGTCTGATTCAAAAATTTCAATTTCTTTAGGCCGAATTGGTGGGCACAAAAATTGAGGTGTTTTGGGCAGGTTGACTTCAAATTTCATCACAAAAATTACAACAATGTTTTCTCTACTTTGAGTAGGTTTGACCTAACTGTTTTGGGTTGACTTTGACCCTCTTTGAAGGCCTAATTGGACTGTTGTTGACCGAGCTGCTTGGAGGACATTTTGGTGTTGATTTGACCAGCGTTGGCTTTCTGGTTAGCGCTGTAGTTGACTACTGATTTTGTTAGGGCTATTTTGACTATGTATTGGGCAAGTGAATTTGATCTATGTACTCTCTCTCTCTCTGTTGAACTATTGAATAATAATATGAAGATTTGATCAAAGGGTTTTCCCCACATTGGGGTTTTCCTTGGCATCCACCAAATCTTGTGTCCTATTGTCTTGGCTTGTCTTTTGCACATGTTTTTATGTTCTATCTGCATTTACAATCAATGTGTTTAAGTCAATGTGATTGCTATAGGAAATTGGAAATTGTCATTGGGTTGATAAGGAACATTGAAGTAAATTGTGCTAAAGCATAGAACATACCATTATTAACTAACATTAACACATCTAGAGAACCAATTTGATGTAATGTAAGCTTTTACCAAATTGAATGGAGTATTCATCTTATGAATACTTGCTTGACAATATAGCTTCCATAAGAAAAAAATGATTGTTGGTCTAGCATTGTATCACATAATCTTGCTTACTTGTTAGATCATCTACTTGTCTCAAGCATGACCCCCTTCTAGTGAAGAGGAGAGACAAAGCAAACACAAACCTTAACAACAATCCATGGTCAAAACCAAAGCTTTTTCCATTTGTTGTAATTCAACATTACACACTCAAGAGATTCAGGTTTGTGATAAAAAATACAACATGCTCATGACTAGTGTAACATGGTTGGTCCTTTGCCACTAAAATGTTATGATGAATTGACCACCTAAGTACTTGATCTGAAATGGGGCACTAAAAGGCTTCTTTGTCAACTTACAAGAACCTCTCCCACTCAAAAGCTTATATATTCCCAAGATCTATGCTTGGGATTGATAATTTGCGGAATTAAAAGAACTTGAAATAGGTGTATGTTTTGTTTGCCTTTAATTGTTCAAGTGCTTGAGTCCATTTGCTTAAACTGATATTTAAACATATAATAGTAAATGCAATGCAACATTAAGCAATCACAAAAGACAACAATATAATAGGGAGTTCACCTTGATATCTTGGGTTACGTCTCCTTGAGCTCTAGTCAACTCGATTAGGCTCTTTGGGATTATGGCTTGAATTCTTTTACAAGTTCCACACTCAACTCCAATGGTTTACAATTGAACCAATGGGTTTAGAATGCCATCTTACCCTTGGCTGTCCTTTAGTTGCAGACAGATCTAGGCTTCTCTGGACAAATTTTTCCAGTTAGTGCTCTGAGCTTCTTGAGCTTTTGGCTTCTCTGATTCCCTCAGAATTTTGCAATGTCTCTGGAATTCCTTCTTTTGCCTTCTGCACAACAGACACCAGCAACAGCTTGATCCTTCGACCTCTTTGCTGTCTGATACTTCACTGAAGCATTTAGGTGCTGCCTCCAACCTCTAGTGGCTTTGCTCTATTAAGCACTCTGACTCTACCTCCCAACCTCTGGCGGCTATCCTCCCTTTAGAGCATCTCTGGGTTCATTGTGTTTTTATAACCTGTTTGGTTATAGTTCCCTTTTTGCGTGGAAATAGACTGTTCTCACAATTGAAACAATTTACAAATGAAAGGAACTGCGGGTGCGGGCAACCCCGGTCGTCCGACCTTTATCCGGAGCTAAATCTTGAAATAGAGCATATTTTAACAGTACATAGCAATGTATGGAAATACATAGAAAAACGCGGAAATACATTGAAAACCTGACTGAATTGACTAAGCCGGATCTCAAAGATTATAAACTCACATCTATAATATTTCGGGTTCGTTACCTTATCGCATGTCGCATTGCGTAAGGCTAAACCCCGAACTGAACATGAATCAACCAATACACGGGAAATACAAAGAAATCCGCAATTTGAATGCCAAGCCTGATCTCTAATGGAATTATATCGCTTCCATAAACCTTTCGGGTCCGTGCCTTTATCGCATATCCCAATCGCTTGGTTTAACGACCCAATGCTCTCTTTTGGCTTTGCTTTCCCCCGATCTTCAATCGCTCTGATCGGCGCTATCGCATATCAGCGTATTGGAGTATCGGCGATCACTGCTTCCATGGTCCGCAACCCTTAAGCTCCCCCGATCAACGATCACCAATCGCATCTCGGCGGTCCATTCCTTTTCCGATCCAAAGGCTAAAAAGTTTTCATCGCAATCGGCTCATTGGCAAGTCGGCATATCGGCGGCCGGCTTATTGCTAGTTCCATGGTCCTTAACTTTTCCCGATCGGCGATCACTGATCAGATCCTGACCGTTGATCTGCACACCCGATCCAACGGCTGACGTTTGATCGCACCATTGCAATCACACTATTTCAAAGGCTGGCTCCGATAACTCATCGTTTGTCTTCTCCAATGCGATATTTCCTCTGTGACTAATCCGAATAGGCCACGTAGCCCAATTCCGGCTTGCCACGAGGCAACTGTGGATTGGCCCGTGGGCCTATACCAAAAATCAACATTTTTCAATATAGTTTGAAGGTTAATGAAATTGCCTCCTTTTCTAAGGACATTGGACAATTTTCATTTTACAATAACTCCTTCATCTGGAGTCCATTCTGGTCCATTCAAATTGTAGTAGATTCAGATTGAGTGTTTGTAAACTCCCATAGGTTGTTCTCCTTGATAACCAACTATTGGTTTTTCCTTAGGCCCTAGATCTGGTTTGAGGTTAATCATGCACACAGACACACTAGGAATCCTTAACTTACAAGCACACAAACACACTAGGAATTGAGGCACACAAACACTCTAGGAATCCTCAATTTACAAGCACAACGAAAATCTTTAGCAGTGAAATCAATTGAGTACATAGGGATTTGAGCCCAAAGCTCGATTACTATATTAGTTCATCAGTAAATGAATCATGGGGTTCTTGTACCAGGGATCATGGCCCTTTAGATCACTAGTATAACTAGTATACATGGTATACAAATTAATGCTTGAAATCTGCTTCTTTAGATCAATAATCTGCCCACAAAAACAGAGAGATGATGCATGACTTGCTGAAGATGGTCCTTTAGTCTTTGACCCTTTAGGTCCTCTTGTATATTGTTCTTTTGGCAGTCCCTTACCTCCATCACAGAGGGACCTGACTTCTTTCAGATCTTTATTAAACGTAGTTGCTCACAATGTCTTTGACCCATCAAATACATTGCATATCAGCTTTCAAACACATCAACTACTCATAGTAAGTTTCTCTTCAATCTCATTGTATATTAGTCCTTGAAGCACACTGTTCACAATTGCATTTGTGAATGCTCACAATGTGTTTGACCCATCAAATACACTCTATATCAACCTTCAAATACATTTGCTACTCATTGTAAGTTTGTCCTTTAATCTCACTGTATATTAACCCTTGAAGCACATTGTTCATAATTCCATTTGTGAACAAACTTCACAATGTACACTTTTCTGCACTTCCTTTAGCTCCATGCTTGATTTTGTAGAGCCACCTAGAGGTGACAACCGATTTGTCTTGGGTCCAGGGACCACATCCTCTATCATTCTTCATAATAGACTCGTACTCTTCATTCATAGCATTTTTCCATACTTGTTGCTTCACAACTGCTTCAAATGATGAAGGTTCATTTTGAATGATAATGCTCATGGTGGTCGAGTATCCTTGATACCTGTTCGGCTTCTTTCTCTCACGGAAAGTCCCCCTCGGTGCAATATGTCTCTCGCATCTTCGAGAGTCTCCCTCAGCCATGAGGGTCTCCTCTTGGAGGAGGAGGGCTCTTGGGGAGGAGGATCAATGGGATCCATAGGTTCATCAACATGCGACATCGTCTCGTCCTCTTTTTCACCTTGTCTTCCGATGTCAACTTCTTTGTCCCTCCTTGGGATAGGAAGGTTGTTGATCTTGCTGAGAGCCATATCTTCGTCAAAGATGACATCATGACTTATCTCAACTTCCCTTTGACCAGCCACATAAATTCTATAGCCCTTAGAATTTTCGCTATAGCCCACAAAGATTCCTTTCTTCCCAAATGCACCCAATTTGCTTCTTTTCTCTTTCGGCACATGAAAATATACGGTTCTTCTAAAAATTTTAAAATGGGAAACATCGGGTTTCTTACCAGTGAACATTTCTTTAGGATTTTTTGAGTCCAATGCTTGATGAAGGCATCGATTTTGAACATACACGACGATATTCGCAGCTTCGACCCGTAGAAACTTCAGAAGCCCTTGATCATGAAGCATGGCATCAACAACTTCCACAATAGTACGATTCTTCCTTTCAGCCATACCATTCTGCTCGGGAGTGTATGGTGTTGTGGTCTCCCTCTTAATGCCATCTTCTTTGCAATAATCATGGAATTCATTTGATTCGTACTCAGTCCCATTATCAATCCTCAATATCTTGATTCTCTTCTTAGATTGATTTTCGATCATGGATTTGAATTGACAGAACCATGTGAACACTTCATCCTTCTTTTTCAAGAAGTAGATCCAAGTCTTGTGAGAATAGTCATCCGTTAAGGTGAGATAATATAAGTATCCTCCCAAAGAGTTTATGGGCATCATACCAGATATGTTGGAGTGGATCAACCAGATATGTCGGAGTGGATCAACTGCAATATATCGGTGGCCTTGCTATTACTAGAGGGGAATGGTCCCCTTGTAAGTTTTCCTTCGGCACATCCCAAACATATACCTTCTTGTTCAAAGGGCATACCTGTCACCTTCTGTCTCACATCAGAAAGACCCTTATAATGAAGATGGGCAAATCTCTGACGCCATAGTTCAGATTGTAGAGATGTGTCGCAAGACATGGCTCCCAATGGACTTCCTCCAACTTGATACAAAGTGTCAACTTGGAACCCAAGAGTAAAAACATCTTTAAAATTCCGTTTCCAAACACGTACCTTTCCATTGATGAGTGCCATCTTGTATCCTTTGTCTTCCATTGCCCAAATGGACACCAGGTTCTTCTTGAGATCAGGTACATTAGAACTTCTTGTAAATGAATCGTGTTACCCTGATTCTAAAGGGTAACATTCCCTACTCCCTTCACAGAATAGGTGGCATCGCCTCCAAGAATAATCTCCAAGTTTGTCTCTTTCTCTATCAGATTAGAGAGAGCTTCCTTGTATCTAGTGAAGTGCCTTGAGGCACCACTATCAATTAGCCAATTCCCCAAAGTGTCTGAAGGAGAGGGCCGATATAAGATAGTATTCCTTTTGCTTATTGTTAACAACCTTTGATTCTTCATACTTGGAGTTCCTTGCTTTTATGGAGGGTTGACCATTTCCTTGATTTCTAACATTCCTTTTTCCTTTGCCATTGAACTTGCCATTCCTTTGATTGTTGTTGAAGTTGCCCCTAGAATGATTGTGATCATCATCATGTGATGTGTCCCTTCTATTTGGACACTCCCTTGCATAGTGACCAAACTTATTGCAAACAAAGTGCCTTCCCTTCCTTCCACCCTTTAATCCAGGTTTTCCATTGAAATGACCTTTAGACCATGCATTATTTCTCCTTTTGGAATGAGCGGAGAAAGCAGTGGGGTTGCCTCTATTAGAAGGCATATCTTGCTCCAGCATTCTTGTTTTTTTTTGAATGCATCTCAACATTAATTCTTCAAACCCTTGAATTCGATCATTATTGAGAATAGTGGTTTTAAATATATACCACTCGGGTGGGAGTCCTTCAAGGGTAGTGATAGTAAGTTCCCTATCAGGAATGACCTCTCTAATTGACAAAAGGTCATTCTTGATCTTAGTGGTCCTTAAGAAGTAGGATTGAATATCCTCGTCCTTGCCCTTCTTAATATTCCTCAATTTATGAGAATTAAAATTTGATTTGTAGTAGCCGGTGCATCTGAAAGAGGCTTAGGGATTTTACCCCACACATAATCCAACACTTCTTGTTCTTCCAATGTCAGATCAAGAGACATCTTCCATCCATGATAGTTAGACTTTTCACAGAGCTTGTCTTCAGCCGGGAAATGGGATGAGGAACCCATTGAGCCTTTTGTCCTTGTCTAACTGTCTTTGGTGATTGCTCTTTCACTCTTGCTTGGGCTTTGTTTCACCTCAACTCTGATACCATGTAAATATTTGGTATGTTCTATGCTTAAGAACAATTTACTTCAATTTGTTTATTAGCCCATATATCAATGTTCAGTTTAGCAATCACATCAGCATGATAGTAAAATGTAGATAGAACATAAACATAAACAGTAGAAGACAAGCCAAGACAAGAGGACACAAGATGTGGCACCAGCCAGGGACAAACCCCAATGTGGGGAAACCCTTGATCAATTCTTCCTATATTTTTCAATAGTTCAGCAGAGAGAGATACTACAAATTTACAAATCTGATAAGTTATGACAACAGCAGTAAAGCCCTAACCATACAAGTCAATGCTGGTCAAACAGGGCAGAATTCTTCTTCTAGGCAGCTTGGTCAAACCCAGTCAACTTCGGCCTCCAACAGCAAACCCAAACAGTCCCGAAAAGTTCAGTCAAAGTCTGGTCAACTGAAGTCAAACTGCAGCCAGCAACTAGGGCAGTCAACGCTGGTCAAACTAGAGGTCAGATCACCTCGGTTTCTGTGCCCAAATCTGTGGCCTGCCAAGGAGAAGATACCACACCCAAAGTGTAGTCAAAGGGAGGTCAATGCTGGTCAACGCAGCCCAAAACAGCAGCCTCTGAACTTTGGTCAACCTGGTCAATGCAACTAAACAGAAAACATCCTCCTTCCTTCGCACATGTGAGAGAAGGCTGCCCAGATCAGCGTACCCAATCAAGTGAGGAGAGAGAGAGATGATGAGATGAGATGATGAAATAATGCCTTGAGGTCTCTTCCTTTTATATGCAACGTTGAGGATGAACTGGGGGTAAAAATTCCTGTTTTGATCGCTGGCCGACCTTGACAATTTGTAAATAATACAAATAAATTCATATCTTCATTTTTACATGTCGGAATCAGATGATCTTTAGATCAATCCTACACTTCTCGGAGAGAGGAACCCAAAAAAAATATCAGCTGTCATAAATAAGGTGACCCATATGGAGTTTGGCCCTAGTTGCGAATTTTAACACACTGGCAATTGACAACAACCAAATCAAAAGGTAGGACAGCGGGAAGAAGGACAAATGGGAAGTGTTAAGTATGGAAGGATATGTTCACACTATCTCAATCTAGGGCTAAAAAAAAGCGCCAGAGTGCTTACACTTGACAGGTAAGAATTGATAACCACCAAGGTGAAGTAAGGCAACAGGCATAACATCCAAGCATCATGATTCATTGTTTGACTTCTACCTATGATCCTTAGTCAAATGCTTAATACATTAAACGTAAACACTTCATATGAATCAATTATTCAAGTACCTCCTGTGTGTTGAATCACCACCATCAGATGAGCATGCTGATCAGGTGAGTGAGCTGAGCATGATATATAAGAGGGGGCATTTAAGGGGCTGCTGTATGTGGAGAATGCTCTCATCATCTCTACAATGATCTCTGCTGTGGAGAAATGAAGAATATGTGTAGCTACTAACTGGAAATTTGAATCATAGGGGAAAAATTCTCCTAGGGTTAGCCATGCATATGGATGGGTAATGGTGCCCATTTCTGACACTTTTTGTAAATAATTGTTCAGTGGCAGTTCCTTTTTTCCATGCATGCTTGACAATTGTTTCTCTCTTATCTCTGGCTATCACATTCTCTGTTTCTGCTGTTCAGTGGATCTCATGTTTGCTGGTTTTCTGATGTTTGTGAGTTCATCACTTCATCTCACATTCTCTGTTTCATCTACTCTTCCTGCATATGATCGTTAGCCACAAAACAATATTCTTGTAATCAAATTTATCTTTTGCCAATCGTTCTTACTCAAGGCCTTGTTCCTGTCAACATATTTCGAGATGTGAGATATATCTTTCAAATAGGCTGCTTCTTGTGCTGTTATCTGATGATTGATTGGTTCCTTGTTTGATCTTGATGATTGTAGTCTGTATTTTATTTGCATCATATGGTCTAGATTTATATTTGCAGATGTTCATGTTTGTCTACCTGATCTCCAAATGTTTCAGGTTCTTATGTGTATCATAGTATTGTTCTACCTGTTTTGCTTCGAGGGTTATGGCCGGAGCTTCATTTTTGACTGATTCTGTTCCACCAGGCTCACAGGTCGGGCTCTTTGACTGCTGTGGATACTTTTTGGCAATTGAAAGTGGCTAAAGTTTGCTCACTCTAGTAGAGAAAAAGCAGTGTATTGGTGAACTTTTTGCAGATTTTTGAAGGACTTCCTCTTTAGGGACCTTAAAAAGTTTTGATGATTTTGGTAAAAGGATTCCAGTCAGTCCTTCAGGTTTGGATCCCTATTGTGAGCAGGATATACCGTTTCATTAAAAAGATTTCAGGAATTGTTCATGAATTTTACTAGATATTTTTAGCAGTAAAATATGCAGATTACAATGCCTATGCATTTTCTATGATTTAGCATATTTCTGCAGGAAAGTTGAAATTAAGTGACTGCAGCTTCACCAAACATTAGCTAGTTGTTTAAATGACTCAAAAAAGGTCAAAGCTATCAAGGACGCCTTACAGATTCCCTTAGAAACATGTTTCTGTAGGGTCTTCACTGCCAAAATTATAAATCTGATGGCAGCCTATTCTGAGTTTTCTGATGGGTAATGATCATCTACATTACATCTGAGGTTGCCTTTTCCGTTGTGTAGACCTTTCATACGCCTGGATTAAGGTAACTACTTGCATGGCCCTTGAAATCCATCTTGGTATTATTGGTCTTGAAAAGCAAGATATTAAAATATGGAGGATCACGTATGCAAGCTTCAACAGATTGAGAAAGCTTGATACAAATAGTATTCAGTATAAATCAACGATAAGAGGGGTAATAAGTCTAGCTGCTCTCTTTCAGTTTTGAGATTAAAAGTGGACAGGCCCCTATGTCTGTAATGCATGTGATTGAAGTTTTAATGGGTTTAAAAAATCACATTAACTGGTTGATGAGACAATTAAGTGATCCAATTGCGAGGATCGTTTATTGCATTCAATTTGGCTTATGAGTCTTTGTAAATTTAAATACAGGTGACAAGTTACTGTGTTGCCATAATTTTTCATTTAAAGTCTAATCTCACTATCCAATTCTAGTTTTACCCATTTCAAACAAAAGGCCGCCTCCATTTCTCCATGTTATTTAGCCGTTTTGAAGTGATTGAGGGAAGCTTCTGCTGAAGATCCATTGGTATTGTATGGTTTGTAACTATGACAAACATCAGATAGGCAGGAGTGTATGAACCCAGCTTCTCTGTAGTTGGATCTGAACTATGAAAAGTGTTAAAAATTCCCAGCAACATTCATTAGTGAAATATGTAGGTAATATTTTGCTGGTAGTATTTGGTGATGTGTACCCTATGGTTGCTACCTAATGGGGACAGGGTATTGACTCACAAGTGTTTTTTTTGTTCTCCCCTACTCAAAGGAGTTGCCTTAGCGATGTCTTGGGGATGGGAAACATCTATGGAGCTTTTTAACCTAAAACATTCAAAGAATTATTTTTATTCCCATTTTTTCTTTTGTTTGGAGGGACAAACTATTGTTTTTAAATTCTCCTATTTGCTTCAAAGCCCTAAAATTCCATTTGTTATTCAAGAGAAGGCAAGGCATGCTTGAAGATGTCGAAGAACTGTTGCAACTTGTGGAAGAAGAAGATTTTGTACATGCTGTTTGATACATAATCCTAACATGGTCATTTTTATTTTAATTTAATTTTGTGTCATGTATGATGGCTGATCATTTATGCATCTAAGACCATATTGATTCAAATTCTTATCATTTGGAACATTTATATCATCTCAGGTTGTTATGTATACAATATGGACGTACCATTGTACAATGTATGGATTCACTTATTTGAGTTTTAAATTTGACATAGCTTTGTGATTATTTATGATTAATCATGATTCATTGATAATAACGTGACTTAATTTTTTAATATTTTCTATATTTCTCCTACATTAGGGGTTTTCATATGTCTTGTATCCCAGGGTCCCTTGTTTATCCCTTGGAATTTTAGTTTATTCTTTTAATTCCAATGGAATTTGGTTGGGTCATCCATGCTCTCCCTAAACTGCGACGCCTTGTCTTGACCATAGTGAATTTTATAATCTGGCCAATATAATTTCATTAGGGCATACTTGTGGCATTAGAGTATAAAGGAGTATTCTAGAGAGACAATATCAGGTATAGACCAGATCAATCGACATAGCTTCTAAGTGGTGCCAAATTCTTATCAATTCATACGAAATGTAGGTAGATGTACACATCTAAAATTCAGGAGAAGGAAGATGATACGTAGCATAACTTTGGAAAAGTAGAAAATTAGCAAGCATAGGTTCAAGATGATATAGACTAATTTGCCTTAACCATTCAACGAGTTCTAGCTGTCATAGAGGCACCTTTAACAAGCAAATCTTTTGGAGAAACCTTTTCCTTCAAGGCAAAAGTTAGCAGGTAGATGTACAACTCTAAAATTGAGGAGAAGAAAGATGATGCCTAGCATAACTTTGGAAAAGTAAAAAATTAGCAAGCATAGGTTTGAGATGATATAGGCTAATTTGCGTAAACCATTCAATGACTTCAGGTTGTCATAGAGGCGCCTTTGACAAACAGATTTTTTGGAGAAACCTTGTCCTTCAAGGCACAAGTTAACTAATTCCTTTTTCTGAAAGCAAATAGTTGCAAATACTTTGAAAATTGGCTAGATCAATTAGAAGGGCATCAATTTCATGACTCTTTCAACAAAGAAAAGATTACATTTGCACCCTTGGAAATGATTCCCCATGTAGTACTAGATGACTTTGAAATACGTGAGGATTTAGGAGGATCCAATTAGGGGGATTTTGTAGTTGCTCTTGAGGAAGAGTATTTCCCTTTGGGAAGCTATGCTGACTAGTATACAATATTTATTCGTACTGCACTAGGGTTGGGACTATTATATGCAAGAATGCTTTCCATTCCACGTTTGGAAATGTGTATCGAGGACTTCAAGCTACACAATTGTCAAATAATGTTCCATGTTTGCAAAAATGAGTGTGAAGGACTTCAAGCTACATAGTTGTCAAATAATGTAGCGATTGTACACAAGTATACCCAACTTAGATTGATCCATTGGACAACAAGTTAACTTCAATATTCCTCTTTTTGATGGAAAAATAATTGCAAATGCTTTGAAAAATGGCTAGATCAATTAGAAGGACATTCCTCTTTCAATGACTCTTCAACAAAGAAATGATTACATTCGCACCCTTGGGAATGAGTCCCCATGTGAAACACTAGTGGGAAGCCCACTACACGCAATATTATAGATGACTTAAATATTTGAGGATCTAGGAGGATCCACTTAGGGGGGTTTTGTAGATGCCCTTGAGGAAGAGTATTACCCTTTGGGAAGTTACAATGACTAGTATATCGTATTTATTTGCATTGCACTAGGGTTTGGACTAGTATATGCAAGAATGCTTTCCATTCCATGTTTGCAAAATGAGTATTGAGGACTTCAAGCTACTCCACTGTTAAATAACGTTCCATGTTTGCAAAAATGAGTATCAAGGACTTCAAGCTACACAATTGTCAAATAATGTAGCAATTGTACATGAGTACATCCAACTTACATTGATTCATTGGACAATTGCCACTTAGAACAACATATCACATGCAATAAAGATTGAGGATTTTTATTTTTGGCATAAGGTTAAGAGATTGTTAAATCCTATACAAAGCCTCGTGTTAAACCCTAGATAAAACCCTATATATTGAGTTATTACATTTCTATTTTTATATTAGGGTTTTCATCTAGACCGTTAATTGTATTTGTAACATATATATATATATATATATGTAGGAATGTACAGGGTAAGTTCCTCAGACAGAACACCAGAAGGACACCGCTCACAAACAGATCACAGATCACCAGTATTTTGACGTGTTAAAACCCTCAGAGAGGGAAACAGTCCACGGCCTGCGCCAACGTGGCTACTACAGGCAATTTATTAATAAAAGAATGAAAATTTACATAAGCTTCTCTCATGCACGGTTAACCTACAAATGACCCTCCATGCGCTTTAAATAGAATTCATGGACCAATCGGGTGTCAAGCCACGGATCAAGTGTCGGTAATACCGAGGAGAGAATGAACCGTCGGATCACTACATATCGTGACCGTCGGATTGTAAGTTACAAAATGTACAACGGTAAAGAAACACACTTTAACTAACTCTATACCTAACTCTATACTAGACCAAGTTGAACTTAACTATTTCCTATGTGTCGGAATATCCTAACAATATACACACACACGCATTAAGGAGACCTAGTTTTAGAATCATCTCATCTTGTACATTTGTTCTATTGTAAAGGGAGGTTGCCCCCTTGAAAAGGCCTATCTTTCATTCTTCTATTTTTTTTATAGTTTCTTCTCTTTGAATTTTGACGCTATTTGGGTAGTCTCAATCACACTGGTCTATTTCCATATGCTTCATGACATAATCTTTGATCAAAAGGCCTTATATATTCAATTCTGTTAGTTTTTAGGAAATTGCGATTTTACAAAATTATGCTTTTTTGATATTTGGACCATCAAGGGCCCACATATCAAAGTTTACTACTTGATCTTGGTGAAAAAGTGAGTTCGATGTGGTTGTTTTCTCTCAGATCTGGAATGGCACCTTTTCCTTTGCTTTTGTGCTTCTGTGGTGTTTTGTAAAAATGGCCGAATATGTCATTTGGCCAAAACTTGTGCTTTTTTTTGGGGAAGGCTGTGATTTAGGCATGTGTATATATAAGTTTATATATTTGACAGGCTTAGGTGTTTGTCGTGGCTCCTAACTAGCAACTGAGGGGTGGTTTGAGGCTTGAGCTTCCTTTGGATAGAAAAGTGAGAGTTGAGTAGCATATTTGTCATTGGCTTTTGTCTTAAATTGACACATGGTGTGAATTTGAATCATATATTTAGATAAATTTTCAAGGATTATGACTTCAAAGTTATAAGTTGTGAAATGATCAAATAATTAAATTTAATTATTTAGTCATGAAAAAGAGGTCAAATAATTTTAATAAGAGAATGGGTGCTTTTAATAAATTGCTCAATGAGTAAAGCTAGACGAAAAACATAAATTTTCCAATCAGTAAGGAGATGTGAAACACATATTTTGTTGATGTTTCCACTCAAGAAATGAAGCAAAAAAAACATATTTTGATATTTTGTTGATGTTTCTACTCAAGAAGTGGCTCGAAGAAAGTAGATTTTGTGTTTTTGCCAAAATAATTGAAAGTGGAAAGGAAGAAAGATTGGCTATACATACTAAGCTTTTGGCTTTTCCATATTTTCCTTGCTTTGACCAATTGGATCAACTAGTTCGACGAGCAAATGTTTCTTCCATGTATGCAAATTGGAGCATTGGTTTAAGGGTTGGACAATTTTTCTTAGATGCTTTGTTAGCAATGGAGATCTCAATTTTCTATGTTCTAGTCTCTCAAACCACTATCTCTATTATGAATATATTTCATAACAATTAAATAAAATAAAATAAATATAAATATTAAATAATTAAATATTAACTAGGTTAAATAGTCATTAAGTTAGTGAAAATGCATGTCTAAAAAACATGCCCATTTACAAAAGGTCACCTGTTGAGGTATAAAAGCAGGGTCCTCATTGTAATCTTATATCATCTTATACATTATATATATATTAATAAATTATTATTATTAAATACCTGTGTATTTTTATATTAATGTCTACAAGCTATCAATTTTCGTGCTTCAACATAAGTTTTTATGCTACAGTGGTATCAGAGCCATAGCACATGATATAATCATGTGGGCCTTTGAACATAGTTCGACGCAGAATGTGCCATTACATTTACATCTTGATTATGTTGAATAGTTTAGTATTCAAGAAACATTTCAGCGTGTAGAAAGATCAATTGCAGAAGTTAAAACATGTCGAAAGGAAAGCGATAACAAGGGAAATTTAGATGAAAAATCCAATGAAGCTTATACAGATCAAGACGAGGATTTAGATAAAGATGATCTTGATGTGAATGAGGATGATATAGAACAAGATAATGGTTATGATGAAACTAATCTTGATTTTAATGATAGTGTTGGAGAAGATTCTCGAGCCAAAAATTCAGCAGAATGCCCCATGTGTCTGCTGGAAGATAGGATTGTAAAGATGCTAAGCGTGGCTAACTAGAGAGTGAGGGGCCAGAAACAATAATCTCAAATCTGACAATCTTTGCAAATTACTTGAGCCGAGATGGGGAAAGGGTTCCAGATCCCAAGCAAGGTCAGACCTTAGGGAATAAAAAACAAAAGGTACCTAAAATGGTTAATTCTTAGAACAATCAAAGAAGTATACAGTCCAGAAATGAAATCTTCTCATTTGAAGGAGGAAACACTGTTGGGCTAGGTGATGATGTTGTTAATGTCTACACTAATCATGAAAAGAAGTTTGCTTTTGTGGAGATGCACACAGTTGAAGAGGCCAGCGATGTAATAGCTCTTGATGGTATAATGTTTGAGGGCGTTTCTGGGTGAGTGAGGAGACTAAGTGATTACAATCCCTCATTGGCAGCAACACTTGGTCCAAGCCAACCCAGTCCCCACCTAAATTTAGCTGCTGTTGGTCTCACACCAGGCTATGTCAGTGCTGTTGGAGGAGCTGAGGAACGTGATCGAATTATTCTAGCTCTTAACAGTCGTGTGGAGACCCTCATTACCAATGCCAGGACTGGAATTATTGCAAATTGACTTCGACATTTAGTTGACGCAACGCCTTCGTCACCAAATAAATCTAGACTTTTGTTTCATGTGATCTTGAAAATGTGGTTTGGAGACAACAACTACCTGGATCTGGAATATTACATGTCGCAGCAGCTGACCCAGAAGAGCAACGTATACAGTTTTGGTGTGGTATTACTGGAAATCCTAGCATCCCAGCAGCCCCTGGTTAAGGAGGGAAATATTTGGTTCAAGAGGTGAAGATTGCAATGGATACCGATGGAATAAATGCAATCCGATGCCAAATACTCGACCCGTTTCTCCGAGAGGCTCCCATTTCTCCAACAACGTTTGGAAGCTTCGTAAGTTTATCATTATGTTGCGTTTAGGATTTCGCTGTGAATCGTCCTAAAGTGAGGGACGTGGTGATGACGCTGGAATTGATCGTAGAATTTGTGGGATGACCATACAATGCAACAACAAAGACAGAGCATGAGTATCCATCAGCTTCTCCACAGAGAGGTGGACATCTTTATAATTATCGTAATGTGGCTCTAACTTCCACCCCTTCCTTTCAATATAGTGGCGGATTTGCTGTGAACCCTTCCATAGAGCCCAAGTGATGTTATTACGCTAGATATAGCAATTTTGTTAAGCCTACCATGGAGCAGGTTCTCTTCAAAACACCCCATTATATTTATATTTAGGGTGTGTTATTTTGGTCCTTGTGAAAAATGAAAAATAGAGTGTAATTTGAGTGAGGAGAACAAATAGATTTAGCCTATCATTAAAAATTCCAACCGTTGTAGTGAACATGACCCATCATAAGAATCATGTATCATCATTTTAAGAGCATATTCTACTACAGTTGTTGGCTAAAATAATATTAAAAATACGTTGAAAAAAATTTAGAATGAAAAAAATAATATTTTAGAGTTACTATATTATATATTGAAGTTGTATAATATATATTATTAAAAAAATATATATATATATCCAAGAGGATATCATTGATGAGCTTCATGACGGAACGATGCCCAGATTATATACAGATACGAAGCGAAGAAAATCGACAGTATTAAAGCTTTGAGGACAAAGCTTCCGAAAGAAGGAGCTATGTTATGAATATAATTCATAACAATTAAATAAAATAAGATAAATATAAATATTAAATAATTAAATATTAACTAGGTTAAATAGTCATTAAGTTAGGTGAAAAGGCATGTCTAAAAGACACACCCATTCATGAAAGGTCACCTGTTGAGGTATAAAAGCAGTGTCCTCATTGTAATGTTATATCATCTTATACATTTTATATATATTAATAAATTATTATTATTAAATACTTGTGTGTATTTTTATATTAAAGTCGACAAGCTATCAATTTTTGTGCTTCAGCATAAGTTTTTACGCTATAATCTCCATTGAAAGCAAAGGAACTCACAATAACTTGTCACTTAATACTCATTATGGTGCAAACAACTTCTTGTGTAATTTATGATTTTATTCAATTATGTTTGATTCTAATCCTTTGAATGTATTGGAGGCCATTGAATGAGTTTTAATGCAGTGTGTTGGTATATTGAAGTACACTTAATTTTTTTTAATTTCACTTGAGGTGTACATTCGTTTCTTGCATCACTTTCAATTTCGTTGTTACTATTATTTTCAAAAATCTAATGTCAACCCTAACAAATTTCATTTAAAGAATTACTTCACGTTTGGTTGTTGATTGACAAGTCAAGAGTTAAGCTTTGTTGTATGCTAATCAAATTGAATTTCGACGTGATAATATGTAGTGGATAATAACACTCATTATCTAGGGATACCCCCATACACTGGAAAACACTAGTTTGAATGAAGAGACTTTCAACCATGACAAGGTTGACTATCTAAACGTGTCGTGTGGGTTTGTTAATATAGATTTGCATGATAACATTGCCTAACATTTGGTTTCATGGCATGCCAACCTATTGTTTTTCTTCTACAAATGACTCATCTTGCCTTTTTCGCTCCTTTTTTTGGTGAAGTTTTAGGTTGTGAAATGTTCAAAGAGTCTTACGAGACATAATGAAGTACTCGTAAAAATTTCAAGTTTTGCTTCATTATACTTTTTGAAATATGGCCTATCGAACTTGGGGCTTTTTGCAAATCCTAACAATAGTCTCAAAAGAATCATCTTGCATTTTTGCTATAATATTTTGTCGGTGAAGTTTTAGATTGTGAATTTTTGAGGAGTTAGAGGAGATAGTGTGAAGTACTTGTGGTAGAAATTTGGATGTTTATTGCCTTATATCTTCATTATACTTTTTGAAATATGGCCTATCGAACTTGGGGCTCTTTGCAAATCCTAACAATAGTCTCGAAAGAATCATCTTGCATTTTTGCTATAATATTTTGTCGGTGAAGTTTTAGATTGTGAATTTTTGAGGAGTTAGAGGAGATAGTGTGAAGTACTTGTGGTAGAAATTTGGATGTTTATTGCCTTATAGCTTCATTATACTTTTTGAAATATGGCCTATCAAACTTGGGGCTTTTTGCAAATCCTAACAATAGTCTCAAAAGAATCATCTTGCATTTTTGCTATAATATTTTGTCGGTGAAGTTTTAGATTGTGAATTTTTGAGGAGTTAGAGGAGATAGTATGAAGTACTTGTGGTAGAAATTTGGATGTTTATTGCCTTACAAAGAGTGATGTAGGGAATCTAGCCCTGATAGAAGGAGACACTATAGAACCATGTGAGGATGGCCAACATCTTTGTCAACAGTTAAAGCTAAAGGACACATGTTAGTGGTATGTAACTACCTATTTTGCATGGGCACTCTTGCCTCAAAAGTAGGCAAGAGCCAAACCATGATGCAACAATGAGGTGGATTGCCACTCTCACCTCAACAATCCTTCTCCTTCTCTTCAATGGAATTTCACCACATGGTAGGCTTTCTAGTTTTCATCTAGGATATTCTAAGTTAATTGGCTCAAGGTGATATGTATGGAAGGTTAAGTAAGGTACTTATTAAATGAACAAAAGCACAATAAGAGGAACTTTTAGCCTAAAAGTGGCCTCCTAAGGAAAAATCAAGAAATTAATAAAAAATGCAATGTAGACAATTTCTTAGTATTACTTTACTTTTATCTATGTTCCACAATATTTATTAACATGAGATTTAATACAACTTTTTAATATATTATATGGCATTTTTATTAAAATAATTGTCTATATCTATTTTATATTTAAATTAATTGTCTATATTTATTTTTATATTTAATTATCTATATATTTTTTATATTTAACTTATTTTTTTGGTGTTTTTTAAACAAACATTGTCTACTGAAGTCCCAATTTTGCATTAAATTTATATTTTTTTGCCGAATCCAGTATTTGTCTTATCAGAAAATATGTTTTTTTAACTATTTTATATTTATACTTTATATGTAACTGTATATTTGACTTTTTTGTATATTTTTGGGGCATGGTTATTAATGTCAATCGACCCACATTTTTAGTTTATATTTTTTTCACTAATATTAAGATTTACATTGCATTGATAATTTTTCGATTTTCTAATTCATATGGGTAAGGTAGGTAAATAACATTACTAGAATATTTCATGAGGTACCCAAATTAATAATAAAAATTTTCATTGATACCAAAATTAATAATAAAATATTTCACAAATACCCAAATTAAACAATTTAAAATTATTTACGACATGTATCTCTTTTTTAATTTAAAGGATTTTGATTGGTTTACATATTATGACATGGAAATTACATGAAAATTTCATGGGCACTTTTAGGTTGATTTTTTCTCTAATGAATTCTCTACGTAAAGGAACAATATACCTAGGGTTTAAAGGTGTAGTTCAACAAAGGAGCATCTAGGCATGCAAGCATGAAAAAAAGGTTTGCTTGATGATGAAATCAACAAAAAGGAGATGCAAAACTTTCGAGATAAGCCCTAAGTTGAAGGCTTAATTAATATCAGGGTTTTGTAGGGCAGAAATTGCCTAGATTTGACGTTATCAACTCTATTGGGTTAAATTTACCATGCAAAGAGCTAGATTTTGAGTTCATAGGATCAATGAAGGTGAGATCAATCCAAAATCACGTCATTGTCTTCCTTGAAAAGGCCCTAGTTGAATTTAGCTTTATGCCCTAGTCTTAGTGGTTTGCCTTAAAGGGCTTAGGAAGATAAAAGGGGAAGGAAAAGATAAAAGTTATATGAATTTTGACCACCACAAGGATCCCCAATGCCTTTCCCTACTTGGGTGATGAGTCTTTAGGACTAAATTTAAGAGATATCAAAACTATGCATGGAGTAAGGAGGATAACTTTAATTTTCACTTGCAAAGCCCTAACTATCTTTTTATGAGGGGAGAAATTAATTAGAAGAAAATTCTTTAGGAGGTCTTATATGTCATTCAACGTAGATAGATTTAACATGCAATCATTAATCAAGATTTTCCAATAAAACTATGCATTTAGACATGGTACAATAGAAAAAACCATGGGAACATTCATTACATGTAAAACCATTAAAAATTTGCAAATATACTTACGATTTTTTCAAGAAATTGCCTTCTTTAAATCCCAAAAAGACATCTCCAATGCATACACTAGTCTCCAATAACTGTAGCTCCAAAAAGATCATGTCCACAAGTAGCGAGTAGAAAATAGGCTAAATTGAGCTATGTCTAAGGAGGCGAAAATTATCAAGTGATGATGAACAAATAGAATTGAGTGATCCTCCTTTTGTAGGAGGTTTATCACATCCATTAATTTAACTAAAAGTCTTATAACAAGTTTGATTTTGAGTAGACATAAAGTAAATGGATTACAAGCCAACCCGATAGCTTAACAAAATAGAATATGTCCCTACATCCCATATGTGAGCTAAAATCCTTCTCTAATCATGAAGTCATGCCCTTTTAGGGCTAATAAGGCTTCAAAAGTGCAAAAGGGGGGCTACATGCATTTCCAACCATCGCGATCAACCATAAGTTGAGGAAGAATCCTTAAGTCAAGTTAAAACATCTCCATGTGTACAAAAGCCATCTTATGGGGCCCTGTGTCATCTTCATGGGTGCCATCAAGACAAGGTAGTGCAAAATGTCTCTAGTGTTGGGGCTCCATGGGGTTAATACAAACCCTCTCTAATCATGTTGCGAGATGATCATCATTCAAACTTCTGATGAAGGCATGCCCATTAAACAGTGTCAAGGCCATCTTGGGGGCATGTTGGGTTTGTTGGGTATATCATCAAGAATCTCCAATACTAAGCAAAGCGAGCTCAATGTTTTGGCATTTGAGGGTGCTCTATGGTGTTAATCAATTTTCAGGATCATCAAAGTATCCAAAAGCCATCTTTTGGGGCCTTGTGACATCTTCATAGGTGCCATCATGACAAGGTAGTGCAAAATCTTTTCGTTGTTGGGGCTCCATTTGGTAGTACAAGCCCTCTTTGATCATCTTGGGGGATGATGATTATCATCCAAAATTTTGATGAAGGCATGCATGCCCTTTAAACAATGTCAAGGCCATCTTGGGGGCATGTTGGGTTTGTTGGGTACATCATCAAGAATCTCGAATGCTAAGCAAAGTGAGCTCAATGTTTTGGCATCCGAGGGTGCTCTATGGTGTCAATCAATTGTTAGGATCATCAAAGTGTCCAATGCTTTGTTGTTGAAGGGAAATTCTACATCTTTAAGGTCATCATGCTCTTTGGAAGTGTAGTGAGGCTTGGGCATCTTGTGGAGTAAGCATGGAATGAGTGCGATATGAAATGATCACATGTTAAACTGAAGTAGAATTGATTAATGCCATCAATGAACCAAATGTTAACTTAAAGTGCTTTAACCGTGAGAACTGATTGAAAAGAATGACTTTACGACATAATTGAAACATAACCAAGATCTAAACAGAAGTGAAAATCAACAAAAACATAGCGATACAGACAACAAGATTGATTATGGAGTTCGTCCATGATGGGCTACGTCTCCGGGTCTGCTTTCAAGATGGGCGACCGCTTTATTATGATTGAATCTGAGGAGGTTAATTACATAGTAAATTAACCAAATTGATTGTGCATGCAGGTACTTTTGGTCACTGTCACAAGAATTCTCTCTGAAATAGCTTTCCAACGCCTGTCACGGTTCCCAATTCACTCGAGATGCTCCTGTTACACTGATCACATGTTAAATTGAAGTAGAATTGATTAATGCCATCAGTGAACCAAATGTTAAATTAAAGTGCTTTAACCAGGAGAACTGATTGAAATAAATGACTTTACGATAGAATTGAAACATAACCAAGATCTAAACAGAAGTGAAAAGTAGCAAAAACACAACGATATAGACAAGAAGATTGATTACGGAGTTCGTCCATGATGGACTATGTCTCCGGGTCTGCTTTCAAGATGGGCGACCGCTTTATTATGATTGAATATGAGGAGGTTAATTACATAGTAAATTAACCAAATTGATTGTGCACGCAGGCACTTCTGGTCACTGTTACAAGAAATCTCTCTGAAATAGTTTTCCAACGCCTGTCACGGTTCCCAATTCTGACTCTGGATGCTCCTGTTACATTGAAAACAAAACAAACTATAGCTTTAAGAATCTACATAAAAAACTCAAAACCACTTTCCCTACTCTTCAACGAGCCAAACTGTCTTTATAGCCCTCCAGATACACTCTAACTCCTTTTTGTTGAGTGTAGGAGTGAATAGGCTGAAATTAGGGTTTAAGGGTTTCAATGATGTCATGGTTGGACACCTAAGGATAAGGTTGCCATGGTCTTCGAATTATTAACTGTATAAAAAAAAAAAAAAACCCAAAATACCAAAGTCTGTTCTCCGAATCGTTGGCGGTCAACAAATTGTGTGCTGATCAAGCTTAGCTCATGTGACTAGGTGTCATGCCTTGACGATCGTCTAACAGACTTCTACCTGCGTGGTTTCCTCCAGTGGTTTCGGTCTACGGTTAGTGCGTTCCCACGCGTTGTTGTAGTTACGATTCTCATCCACTATGTTAAGTGTAACTCTTACCTGCTCACATGGTTATGGTTTATACTCCGCGCGGTTATCCTTGACCTCTGACAGCTTCTACCCGTAGCCGCTAGCCATTCACATGTTGATGTTTACTCTGCTGCGGTTAGACTAACCCTCTGTGGTTTAGAGCCTGTAGAGTATTAACATAATACTTTTGCTTTGTATTAAAACCTGAAAGGGTTTTAAATTTGGAAAAAAACATTTTTTTTAATGCATGGTTTAGGTTTTTAGGTATAGGTTAAGGTTTTCAAGACTTAGGCTTATTTTTCTACCATATTTTTGTAGGTAGGTTTATACATTAGATTTAGGACTTATGTTTAGGGTTTAGTCTTTAGACTTTTACACCCTTTTACAACAAGTTGTCACAAGGTGACATACAAACCCACATGATGATAACATGGACCAAAATTGACAAGCAAACCTTGGCGGAACTGACGATGAACACATGTTGACAACCAGGTACTAAACACCATAAAGACCCACCTTAACCATTGACATCATCGGAACTGAAAATCAACACCGGACAACCTGAACCATAAACATCATTGTCGAAGTTGAAGATATCGGACACTGGATGCTGAAGACGAACACTGGGGAAGTTGATAAAGTTCAAGACCTCATCGACTATGATCATTTGAATACCACTTTGACTTTGAACCACTGAAGACTCCGCTCATACTGGACTAACAAGATCCTCCTAGATCAGAGTGTGACCTTAGGCTTTTGTTGGTATGTGAAGGACCACTTGGAAAACCATGTCAAACTCAAGTGAAAGCAATCACTCCATAGAGACAATGACCATAGATGCATCATAGTGGAACCATACTTAACTATCAAGGGCATAGTAAGACTTCAAACTAGGATCACTTTTAATTTTAGTTATGTTCTATGCTTAGAGCAATTTACTTCAATTTTTCATATTAGCCCAATAAAAATATTCAGATTAGAAATCATATCAGCATGATAGTAAAGTGCAGATAGAACATAAACATAAACGATAGAAGACAAGCCAAGACAAGAGGACACAAGATGTGGCACCAGCCAGGGACAAACCCCCATTAGTGGAAACCCTTGATCAATTCTTTTTATATTCTTCAATAGACTAGTGGAGAGAAAGATAATACAAATACACAAATTTGATATTTTATGATAGCAGTAGAAAGTACATCATTATGACAGTCTTCAATCATGAAGAGTACTGCACCATGTCCTGGTGCAACATTACTCCAATTGCTAGCTGCTCCAACAATTCTGGTTAGGGCACTATTTGCAGCCCTAAACTCCCATGAGTGAAAAGTTGCTGATCTACTGAGGGCACTTGAGGCAGACCTAAACTTCCTTCATAATCTCCAAACAGTCCAATAGAGCAACTCTAAGAAACCCCTTTTCTTTGATGCTATGGCCTATGGCCTAGCACATAGCAACTTTGAAGCAAACATCCTTAAAACAACGACATAAACATCATTAATGCAACAACACAAAGGAGTAGACTTAATACATTCCTTCAATGCATAACAATGACTTATCAACTTAGTAGACAATCCTTAAGGCATGCTCATACTAGCTTCCTTTACCTACAACAAACACGATTGTTTATTCATGCATATCAACACTATGATAAGTCACTTTCTTGCTGCGTTCCCTGTGGTTGAGAGACTCCTTTGATAGCCGATGAAGGGCTCTTTCTGATCTATAGTTAGGGAACTTAAGGAATGCAAATTGAGCTCCTCCTTAGGCCTCCTTTACTGTGGCTAGACTTCTCCTTTTAGACAGCAGCAAGACTTCCTTTATCAACGATGTTTTAGGGTCACCTTGGCTATAGAATGAGGGCTTCACAAATTGCAACTAGGGCATTATATTGAACTATGTTTAATGCCTTTTCTGCCATTGTATAGGAGCCTCTTGACAAAGTATAATGGTCACCCTTAACTATGGATTTAGGGCACCTTCGGACATCGATATAAGGGCCTCTTTGAACAAAAAATAGGGCTCTTTAGAACTGCGGATTTAGGCCTTCACATGCTGCTGGTTAAGGTCTCTCCAACTGCGGCTTATATCACCCTTTAGGACTATAGCTAGGGCAACATTAGTTCTTCCTTGACAACGTATGTGAGCCTTCTCTTGACTGCATCTAGGGATTCTCCCTCTTGGTCTCTCTAGCCACCAAAACCCAAACGAGTGGAGAGAGATTTTAGGAGAAGTGTGTGAAATTGACTTGAAGGCCACCTCTATTTATAGTGCAACGTTGAAGTTGAGATGGGGTAATTTGGTTGCTCGCCGACCTTGACGAATTGTCACATACCACAAATAAATTCATATCTCCATGAATACATGTCAGAATCAGATGATCTTCAGATCAATCCTACACCTCTCGATGAGAGGAACCCAATAAAAATATTAGCTACCATAAATAAGAAGATCCACATGGAGTTTGGCCCTAGTTTCCAATTTTAACACTCCCTCTCAACTAGGGAGAACTTCTCCTACTAATCCATCTTCCAGTCCGTACTATCTCTGCCATCAATCCAATACCTTACACTGCTATGCTAAACTATGAAGAAGAAGAAGTGATCGAGAATGTATCACACTGTTCTCTACTAACCCGAAGTCAGTCCCATATAAAGAGAGTGTCTCATACCACTCTTATTGATCCGAAATCAGTTCCAAATAAAGAGTGTATCATACCACTCTTATTGACCCGAAGTCAGTTCTAATTTATCCCAAATCAATCTCATCCTAGAATAGGGAGTACGGTAGTACACGATGCATCCATCGGTAGTACTATGGTCCTTATCGTCATTTCCCTGCTCATTGGCCAGATGAGAGGCACTTCCCATGAGTCCCATACTGCATGGGTAGGATGTCTCAGAAGGAGAAGCATGAACCACTCCTGCCTACATGTCACTAGGGGTATCCTAGGTGAAGGTTGAACCACTCACCCTGTACACAACAAATCACTAGGGGAAGGCTGAGCAACTCACCCTATGATTGTGCCTTAGTAGGAGAAGGCTGAATCACTCATCCTGTCTACATAACAAACTGCTAGGGGAAGGCTGAACCACTCACCCTATGGTTGTTCATCACTCCAAGAAGTACCCCCAAGCCCCCCAGAGCTCCCAGAGCTCAATATCCATATCATACAGGACCCTCAGGAGAGGGTCTCTCCACGACTCCTAGTCTTTCTCGCAAAGTCAAGAATTTGACCTTTCCCGAGGGCATCGTCTGAATATCGACAACTTGCACATCAGTCCCAATGTGATGGAGCCTCATTTCTTCTCGTTATACCATATCCCAGATAAAGTGGTACTGGATGTCTATATGCTTGGAGCGACCATAGAACACATGAATACTCAAAAATCGAATCCCTCTCTGGTTGTCATAGAAGATCACAGTGGTATCCAACACATGTCCAAATAGCTCACTGAAGAGCTTCCTCAACTAGACAACTTCACAGGAGGCCATACTCGCAGCTATGTATTCGGCCTCAGCGGTGCTCAAAGCAACCGACTTCTGTTTCCTACTCATCCAAGATATCAAAGAAAAACCCAAAGAAAAACAATACTCAGAAGTGATTTTGCGATCCTATACACTGCTTGCCCAATCAACATCAGAATAACAATGCAACCTCACAACTCTGGCATTGAATCTCAGTGCATGAGTGATTGTGCCTCGAAGATATCTCAGAAGATTTTGACACTAATCGAATGATAGTGATGAGGCTCAACCATATGTTGGCTCAACATGCTAACTGCAAAACAAATATCCAGACGGAAGTTCACTAAGAACATCAATGCTACCATGAGTAGATGAAACTTAGAGGCATTTCCCAAATTAGGCCCAACAACACTACCGCATAACTTCTTAAAGTTAAGCTCCATCGGGGTAGTCACAGGCTTGCAGTCCACCATTCCAAATTAGGAATCCAACTCCCTCTTAATTTTGCAAATGAGAGGGTCTGTACCTATCAGAAAAGGTCGTCCTCAAAAGGTACCGGTATGAGATGTTTATCATCAAGAACCTTAAAGCAATGGTTTGGATCGACTTCACTCTTAGTGAATCTCAGCTTCATCAGATAACTATCAATACTCTCATACCAAGCCTGGGGTGCTTGCTTCAAACTATAGAGAGCTTTCTTCAACCCGCATACATGAGATTCCCGATCATGAATCTCAAACCCCTCAGGTTGTTCCACATATGTGGTCTTGCTATTACATGAGGGGAATGGCCCACTTGTAAGTTTTTATTTGGTACATATCAGACATGTACCTTCATGCTCTTCTTGAATTCAGGCATCTCTATCGCCATCTATCTCACATCAGGTAGGGCCTTATATTGAAGATGGTCAAACCTACGGTGCCATATAAGAGATGTGTCACATGACGTGGTCCCCAATGGACTTCCTACAACTTGATTTAAATTTCCAATCCTGAACCAAAGAGTAAAAGCATCTTTAAAATTCTTTTTCCAAACACGTACCTTTCCATCAATGATTGCCACCTTGTAACCTTTCTCTTCCATTGCTGAAATGGACACCATGTTCTTCTTAATATCGGGTACATATATAACTTCTTGTAAATGAATCGAGTTACTTGAAGAAATTTCAACCCCCACTCCGATTATTAGTTTTCCTTATCACTCCATGAATTTAGTTTTAAATCCAAGCATGATAAAATTATTAAAATCTGGAAATGACAATAATTTTCTAAAAATACAAATTTAGAGATTTCACAACTGCTGAAATTGCATAAATAAAACACAACAAAATTATGACAGCCACACAGAAAATAACACAATGATTTTTGGTCAATGTGAACTTGGAAAAATCCCGTACAACTCTTGGGGAAAACCAATTTGAGAGCTCTTCTTTATTTCTGAAAATTATTTAACAG
The DNA here is from genome assembly GCA_000404065.3 of Pinus taeda. Classification (NCBI taxonomy): domain Eukaryota; kingdom Viridiplantae; phylum Streptophyta; class Pinopsida; order Pinales; family Pinaceae; genus Pinus; species Pinus taeda. Next base: position 44,833 of record APFE030895095.1, read on the forward strand.
AGAAGCGGAAATACACAGTGAAAATTCCAGCAACCACAAATTACAACTTATCTTGATTTCTGTGCTTGAACTCCACCTCGAAAATCGTGCCAATCAGCTAACAACCAACACAATTTTTTTCAGCAATAAAACAACATTAAATGCTGTACGTCCAACTTGGAAAAACATGCCTATAACATGCTGTCCCTTTTCCTCGAAGTCTGTACCCTTCTCTTGTTGTACGATTTTTTCTTAGGATGCATGCCAATAAATGTTGCTACCCAGATTCGCTGAAATGTCTTCTTGCTGCTCTCCTTCACTTTCTCACTACTCAGAAATTTTCTCCTTGCTCTCTCTTCTCTTTCTCTCAAATGCTCATGAAATAATGAATTGATATTTTCCTCTTCTCTTCTCCTTTTATTCTCTAAATGACCTTTTAGGTTACCCTAAGATCTAATGGTTGAGATTCATTTAGATCTAGGGATGAAAATAAATATGCATTTAATTCTCACTTTCTTTTTTTTAACTCACCCACTTAAATAAAGACCCACTTAGCCTTTTATTTCCATATGTTGGAATTACTAGGGGGGGGTGTGAATCAATATTCCTTTTCAATTGTTATTTTTACCAGTTAAATCATTTATATTTAGAACACAAAATGAACAATAGGAATAAATGCTTTTATTAATATAATATTTACAATAAATCAGGTACAATATATATAAGGCTCCAACCTGTTGCCAAGCACCAATTTGGTCTTTTGTGAGGCTCCAACCTCTAGGGCACCAACCCTATCTTCTCAAGCACCAACCTTGTGTTTAGGAGCACCATCTCTAAGGACACTAATCCTTTCAATTTTGAGGCACCAACCCAGGGCTCTGACCCTATCTTTTAAGACACCAACCTTGGATTTAGGAACACCAACTCCAAGGACACCAATCCTTCCTATTCTGAGGCACCAACCCCAAGGGCTCTGACCCTATCTTGTTAAGAAATGTTTTGATTGTATTACACTACTCTCAAAATGTTCTTCACTGTGTTCTGTCAATCTACAACTTCACTGCTACATCAATGACAACATGTCTTCATATGGAGTCTTCACAATTCTTCATATTGCCCAAATAGAATATGCAAATTTACCTCATGATGATTTGAAATAGCCATCACGATCTACAATAGTCTTCACACAACTTCAATATGTCTACAATGAACTGCACTAAGCTCTGCACAAAAATAACTCTCTGTTTCAAGCCTCTGTTCTCACTGTCACGGTAAATGCTTTAGGAGTGAATGCTTCAGGAGTGACTTCTTTAGAGGAGTGACTGTCGCAGTTTCATATTGTGCGTTCAATTAAAAAGCAACCCTGTTCATACTCAAATAATCTTCTTAGATTCGCAAAGTGTCCTTTTGAACTGTTATCTAAATCACTGTCAAACACAGGGCCGAGCTTTTCAATAAATAACCTAGTCAACAGAATGTTCGACCTTCAACTTCCTTCTTCTTCCGTTGGACCTTTCAAATTCCTTCTTCTTCCACTGGACCTTTTAGCGTCCTTCTTCGCTCGCTCGACCTTTAGCGTCCACTTTCGTTCACTCGATCTTTGGCTTCCTTTTTCTTCCACTGGACCTTTCGGCTTCCTTCTTCGCTCGCTCGACGTTCGGCTTCCACTTTCGTTAGCTCGACCTTCGGCTTTCTTTCTACTGTTCCTTTGGCTTCGTCTGTCTCTTCAAGTTCACAAGTTGTAAACTTTTTTATGCTCTATTTTTATGCTCGAGATAGATACTCAAAACTGAAGCGCTTTAACTCGTTTTTTGATGAGTTTCACCAATGACCAAAGGACGCGTCTATTGGAGGGAGGCCGACTTGTATATTAAAAATATATATCAGAGACTCTTTTATCCATAGACTTGATTATTCACAAAAACCATATAAGAGCTGCGATACCCACATGGAGGTCCCACATGCCACGTCATCACCTTTAATCCTGCAATCGCAATTTCATGAGAATCAGAGTCATTCATTTAATCCCGTAATCACAACTTAATAAAAATCAGAGGCTTTACAAGTATGCACATGCTCTGTCTTCCGATGGGGCGGATGCGATATTCAATGAACTGTTTTTAATGAATCCATCGGGCCCACAATATTATCGCAATCGATGATTGGGTTCACAAGTCTTATCACAATCGGCGGTCTGACAGTGACAACTCTTATGATTTGCATAATCTCCCTGATATCTGGATGCGATACTACATAAAGGTATGTTCTAATGGAGTTACCAGGTCTGCGTGTTCTATCGCAATCTATGGTTTGCGGGACTTCGACTGGCACACGAATTAAAATGACCTTAACCCCTGCAGTTCATTGTGATCTGAGAGTTGAATATGAGATCGACAACTAGGATTGTGATCCGGATTTAAACATGAACGCAACAAATTACAGAGATAACCATAAACACAGAGGTGCAACGAAATAATACTTTGCTTCATTAATGTACAATACTGAAATATGCTTACAAACAGAAATGGAAATAAACCAGCTAGGGCGATGGTAGCTTATCTTTGAGAAGAGATGTGGCAGATACATGCCTCTAAAATGCATTACAATGAGGCTGATATGGATTTAAACAGGAACACAACAAATTATAGAGATAACCATATACTCAAAGATGCAGTGGAAATAATGCTTCATTTCATTAATGGAAAACACTGAAATATGCTTACAACTAGAAATGGAAATAAACCAGCTAGGGCAATGGTAGCTTATCTCTGAGAAGAGATGTGGCGGCTACATGCCTATGAACTGTGTTACAATGAAGGCTCGAAGGCCTATTTATTGTTGAGAAACAATGGAAAAACCCTTAACATCCCAAAACCTAACCCTAGAAGATGAAACGCCAAATTGTGGGCCCCATTTGGGGAAATTGGTACATCAATTTCTCGGGGTCGTAACTTTGGCACCCGATCTTCATTTGACGTGTACAATAGCTCGTTAGAAAGATCTATTTGAGAACTATAACTTTGGGAAGAGAAACATCAATCCATTGACCCATGTTGCTCCCAGATTTCCCAAAAAACGTTGTTTAGGGCCTCAAAACGGCGCCAAAAGTTCAGGACCTGAAAAACTGCTAAAAATAGTAAATTGTGCTACAATTACGAAAACTGAAACACTAAAAGAGACAGTTGTGGGGGTCCAAATGGGATAGGTGGGTGGCCACCAATACCCATCTAGATCATTCCCCCCCCGCCACCCCAATTAGGAAGCAATGGTCCCCATTGCGTTGAGTTCCTCCATCCGCTGAACTTGGTCCCTAGTGAGCTGTTCTACAATCTCGGATGTGTTCAGTAATGGTGGGAAGCATGGTCAAGGGCGGTACACATTGAACTCACGGTGCAATCGAAGGAATGGAGGAATGCTATGCTCCAATACAGTGTTTCCCGTAGCCTTGGTACTGGTGTAAGGACCATGTCGACGTGGTCTGAGTTTCCGATGGGCTCTTGTAAGGCGTCTTTTATGCAGATGCAACTAGACTTTGTTGCCCACCTGAAGCTTGTGTGGTACCCTTGTTGTTGAGGAGAAGTTGTTCCTATGTTGTGTCATGACCGTATCCCTTTTCTGCTGTTTCTACGTGGAGGAACCCTTCGCGGAGGTCATGGATGTGGTGACGATCTTTCCCTTACTTTGGGAGCGAACCAGATAGAAAATTAATTTCCTAGCCTGGGAGATGAGCTTGTTGCATTTCTTAGTAAAGATAAAAGAGGTGGCGATAGGTGGGGCTACCTCTGGTATCCTGTATAATGAATTATCCAAAGAAATAATGACAGTGCGAGGCCTTGAATCATGCACAACATGTCGCCTCCACAAGTATGGCTGGCCTATTAGTACATCACAAACATCGAAAGGTGTAACATCACACAATACCTCGTCTGTGAAGGGCTTGATGCTGTAGGGAAGGTGGCATTGCTAGCAAACTTTGAGATCTCGTCTTTCATGAAGCCACTCGATACTATACGGCTGCGGGTGTGTTGTAGTCGGTAGGCCCAATCGCTTCACGACCTCTGCTGAAATGAGGTTTCTTTAGCTGCCACTGTCGACAATGAATTGCAGCGGCGAACCCTTCACCCACATCTATGAGTGGAAAAGACATTCCCCATCCTCTGGATCTTTGGGCTCATTTTTCTGGATCTTGGCAGTGGCAACAGTGGCACTAGGATCCGCATCAATGATCTGCGTCCCATTTCCATTCCCCTTGTCGGGTTTTGGCTTAGGGTCGAAACATGCATCTGATTCGGAAGCCTTCAACTCGGCCACCAACGACTGCTTGGTCCGACACTCACTTGTGTTATGAGTGGGACTCTTGTGGAACTCACACCACTTTCCTATGTCCTTCTTTGGCTTCGTGGTGTTGTTCTTTTCTTGTGGCTTCGACAGGTTGTCTTGGGTCACCCCACCTTGGCTTTGTCTTGGGCTTCGGATTTGCAGATCCAAAGTCTCGCTTCTTCTGTTGGAACTTTTGCTCGATTTTGACAGTGTATCGGTACATCGTGCCGAGCGAGGAGATGTTCAGGACTCCATCTCTTCTTGGATGTATCTGTGTAGGCAGCCGCGGTATTTGAGTACCAGATGCAGATCATAATATTTGATACCCAACTGTGTGCAAAGGGTATGAAAAATGTTTGTGAACTTTGGCACATCTTGGTCCCTTCCCTGCCACAACGTGGTTTACTTTATGTATTTGTCCTCGTAGCTTTTGACAGAGTAGTACTGCTCCTTGATGGCATCCCGGAATGAATCCCAAGTGGGTGCGGCTGAAAATAGTGAGCCCGTACTTTCATTCTTCTGCTCGCAATAGGTTTCCCACTAGTCCTTGACATGGGGGGATGCTTTGAGAAGAGCGAAAACAATCTTTTCTTGACTCGAAAATTCATGAACGGAAAAATATCCATCTAGCAGATTTAACAATTTATCTACGGCAGCTGTGTCTATTTGACCCTTGAAGATGGGGATTTCAAAATTAACTTGTACCTTAAATGGTGTGGTGTTTCCAGAGTAGCTGTTGGAAGCCGATGCGTCACCTCGGGGTAGCCGTTGAAGGATCTGGGCAAAACTGTCCATCATCGTGTTCCTTTGTCGCTCGAGGGCTTCTTCGTGCAAGATTTGGATAAGATCTCTTGCCACCTTGTCTTTCTTTTCATCCGCCATGGGAGGCCGTCGGGATTTGCGAGACTGGTCTTGCAAAGATTCGACCAGTTCAAGCCCTAACTCCTTATATCCCGACCTCGTCGGGGACATGCAAAGAAAAGCAGAGAAAAAGCAGATCGATCTGATACCATTGATCCAGATTTAAACAGGAACGTAACAAATTACAGAGATAAACATATACTTGAAGATGCAGTGGAAATAATACTTCATTTCATTAATGGAAAATACTGAAATATGTTTACAACCAGAAATGGAAATAAACCAGCTAGGGCGATGGTAGCTTATCTCTGAGAAGAGATGTGGCGGATACATGCCTCTGAACTGTGTTACAATGGGGCTCGAAGGCCTATTTATTGTTGAGAAACAATGGAAAAACCCTTAACATCCCAAAACCTAACCCTAGAAGATAAAATGCCAAATTGTGGGCCCTGTTTGGGTAAATTGGTACATCAATTTCCCGGGGTCGTAACTTTGGCACCCAATCTACATTTGACGCGTTCAATAGCTCGTTAGAAAGATCTATTCGAGAACTATAACTTTAGGAAGAGGATAATCGGTCCATGGACCCATGTTGCTCCTAGATTTCCCAAAAAACGTCGTTTAGGGCCTCAAAACGGCTCCAAAAGTTTAGGACCCGAAAAACTGCTAAAAATAGTAAACTGTGCTACAATTACGGACATTGAAACATTGAAAGAGACAGTTGTGGGGGTCCAAATGGGATAGGTGGGTGGCCACCAATATCCACCTGGATCAGAGGCTTAAGGGCCTTTTTATTATTGAACAATAAGAGCAAACCCTAAACAACCAAAACCCTAACTCGAGGAGATGTAACACCAAGAGTTTATGGGCCCCACTGGGGTGAGTTGGATAGCAAACTTCCCGGGGTCATGACTTGGTCATATTATCTGCGTTTGACGCGCATGATAACCTGTTGGAAAGATCTCTTCGAGGACTACGATGGAAAAGATGATTTTAGTTAAAAAATCGTTGGCGGTAGGTTTCCAAAAAAAAATGTCGTATAGGGCCTCAAAACGGCTCCAGAAGTTTAGGTCCTGAAAAAATGCTAAAAATAGTAAACTATGCTACAATTAAGGAAACTAAAAAAATGAAAGAAGCAATGGTGTGGGTCCAAGTGGAATTGGCGGGTGGCCACCAATATCCACCTGGATCATTCCTCCCCCTTAGGAAGCAATGGTCCCCATTGCGTTGAGTTCCTCCATGAGATGAGGAAACTTATGCTGAACTTGGTCCCTGGTGAAGGAGTTGGCCTGCTTTGACAACTCGATATAGTTGGATATTCTGTTGGCAAGTGTGCTTGATCTGTGTGTCCATGATCCGATCAGTTGCAACTTGCTCCATGCAATCTGGATTCAACTATGTGGGTGTGAGTTGTTTTGCAATGTCGGATGTGTCTAGTAATGGTGGAAAGTATGGCCGAAGGCGGTCCACATTGAACACTGGGTACAGGCCAAGGAATGGGGGAATGCTGAGCTCAAATGCATTGTCTCACATAGCCTTGGTAATAGTGTAAGGACCATACCGGAGTGGTCTGAGTTTTCGATAGGCTCTGGTAAGACGTTCCTTTTGCAAATGCAACTAGACTTTGTCGCCCACTTGAAACTTGTGTGGAACTCGATGTTGATCATGTCGCTACTAGTACTTCGCATTGGATTTCTCCTGAATGTCATGGACCTGCTGGCGAATATGTTGGATGTGCTCAATGAAGCTGTTTGCCTTATCTGTTTTAGACTGGACATGAGCCGAATTTGCGTGAGTAGCTGCAAATGGAATGGCCACTTCAATGGGACACAATGGCTGGAATCCCAAGCCCACCTGAAAAGGGCTGTGGATATTCAAGCTGTGGAGAGCCTAGTTGTAGCTGTGGTGAACATAGGGGAGGCTCTCGTCCCATGTGCGTGGATGCTTTGAGTTGTACATGCGCAGAATGTGTAGGATCATCCTGTTGACAACCTTTGTCTGACCATCAGTTTGAGGATGGAAGGCTGTGGACTTAGTGAGTTTGGTGTTCAACATCAACCAGAGACTGGACCAAAATGTACCGACGAACCCGTTATCCCGATCTTAGATGATAGACTATGGGATCCCAAAGTGTACCCACACTCGTTCATAGAAGAGTTTAGCAGTGGCTTCTGCTGTGATATTATTCTTGCAGGATGCCATAATGGCCATCTTCGAGAACTTGTCGACGACCACAAAAACATAGTCGTTTCCATGCTTAGTGGAAGGAAGGCCTGACATGTAATCCATGGAGATGAATTCCCAAAGTCGACTAGGGCTAGGCAGCAGGGTATAGAGGCCTTGCTTCTTGATGGTCGGTTTGGAAATGGTGCATGCAGTGCATGATTTGATGTACTTCCCAACATCCTGTCGAAGATTTGGCCAATAGAAATACCTCTGCAGTACTGCCACTGTTTTCTCGACCCTGAAATGCCCAACAACCCGACTGGAGTGTGCTTCCCAAATCATTTTGGCACGGTCGCTTGAAGGAACACAAAGGTGACCAAGGTGGCATAACACAACATCGTGGAGTTGAAAATCTGGAACATGCTGACCCTCCAAGAGTGTCTAGTTGTGTGGCCGAATTCTGGGTCGCTTTTGTAGAGAAGTGGCCAATCAAAAGTCTCATGCCCACAAGAGTTGAGCACGGTGGTTAATGCCATGATTGGTGGTCGATTGAGGCAATCTACAACATTATTGGTGTTTCCCTTCTTATACTTGATATTCAAATGGAGCTGTTGCAGGTATATGGACCACTTTTGATGGCGATCATTCTGCAATTTCCATTGGTTCTGTATGAACTGCAGGGGTTGGTGGTTTGTGTGGATGATTGTTTCCTTCCCCAAAATGTAATGCTTCCATTATCGGCAGGCTTGCACAATGGAATACATCTCTTTTTCATAAGCGAGATACGTCCGGACTGTGTTTGAAGATGTCTCACTGTGATATGCCACTGAATGCCCGTGTTGAGTAAGGACTGCCCCAATAGCATAGTCAGAGGCATCTGTCTCGACCTCAAATGGTTGTTGCAAGTCTGGTAATGTGAGCACTGGTGCCAAGCAGAGGCTATATTTCAACTTTGTTAATGCCTTCTGTTGAGATTCAGACCAAAATAATTCTGCTTTTGCTCCTCCCTTGGTGACTTAACTCAAGGGCCAAGTGATATGAAAAATTCCCAACACGAACCTGCGGTAGAAGTTGGCAAGACTTAGAAAGCTGCAGAGATTTGTTAGAGTGGTTGGAGATGGCTAATCCCGAATGACTTGTATCTTCACTGGATCCACATGCACCCCCTGTTCATCAATAATGTATCCAAGATACTGAAACTGGGTTATGCCAAAAGTGCAATTCTCCAAATTGGCACATAACTTGTGTTGCCATAGTGTTTGGAGAACTTGTCGGATGTGGTGGAGGTGCTATTCCCAACTCTGGCTGAAGATTAGGATGTCATCTAAGTATACCACTACAAATGAGGTGTTGAATGGCTGCAAGATGTCATCCATTAGCCTCATGAAGGTTGTGGGAGCATTCGTCAATCCAAAATTCATAACCAACCATTCGAAAAGGCCCATTTTGGATTTGAAGGCAGTCTTCCACACATCGGAGGGTTCGATTAGTACCTGGTGATATCTTGACTTCAAATCGATCTTGCTGAAATATTTTTCCCCCTTCAGTTGGTCCAAGAGGTCATCAATCCATGGGATCGGGTATCTATCACAGACAGTGATCTTGTTTAGCGCCCGATAGTCAATACAGAGCCTCCAAGTCCCATCCTTCTTTTGTACCAACACGTTCGGGCTACCACATGGTGATGAACTTGGACGAATGTGAATTTTCTGCAATAGCTTCTGAATCTGCCTCTTGATTTCATCATTCTCCAGAACGTAATGCCGATATATTGGTCCATTGGGCAGTGGTGCACCTGGGGTCAGATCGATGGAGTGCTTGACCTGAAAATGCAAAGGAACCCTTGCAGGGGAGGTGAAGATGTTCTCGTACTCCTCCACGACCTTGTCCATCTGTAGTTGTCGTGCGGAGGGTCCCTATTTATAGGTCGTGGTCACCATCTTCTTCTTTCCTTGAGGGCGTATCAACAGGAAAACAAATTTCCCGGTTTTGGAAATGAGCTTACTGCATTTTTTTGCAGCAACCAAAGAGATGGCGGTAGGTGGTGCTACCTCTGGAATCCTGTACAACTTATTTCCCAAAGTAACAATAACAACACGGGGCCTTGATTCATACACAACATGTCGCTTCCACAAGTATGGTTGTCCTAATAATACATCACAAACTTCAAGGGGAGCAAT
>APFE030895096.1:749-15833 GCA_000404065.3 Pinus taeda
TGTAGTCCCCATATTGTTATTATTGTGCCCTTACATTATTATTGTTATGTCGGCTCTAATTATATTATGACCCCTTAAACTTCTTTATATAGAAAGGAGGTCTTGTCATTGTATCATCTAAGAATTGTTCATTTGTGTAATGTAAAGGAGGTTTCCCTCTTGAAGAGGCTTATTTCTATCTTTATTTTCTATCTTTTTGTGAGTTGGTTCCATAACACCTTGAAAATGTTTCTTTCCTTTTGATGATGCAGTCTCCTAAGATTCTTAATCATGATCAATTTTCTTTCATTATGGATGAGGTCCTATTCTATGTATTCTTCTTCTACATGAATATCGTGAGCCACATCTACCATGCTCCTATATTCTAGAATATGTTTCTAACCATGCATTTTGTTCTATTATAAATTCTCCTTCTACATGAGTATTTTGAACTCTATGTACATCATGGTTCTAGCTTCTAGAAGATGTTTCTAGCCATGCAATTTTACTCTATTCCTGCATTCTCCTATACTACTCAAAACTTTGAAAGAAGAACTTAATTAAATAAGTATACTTAGTCATAGTAGAGATCCAAAGGATCTTCCTTATTTCACTTCTTGTCTTCCTCCTTTCATTGCTTGAGTCACATGAGATTCTTCCCTTTTCCTTTTTTAATTTAGGTCAATCCCTTTTGTATTGTCCATATTCTTGGCATCCATAGCATTGGATTTTGGACATATATTTGTTGTTTGTTCTTCATGGACCAAATTTGCCAAATTTTCCTTTTCTCTTGGCCATGGTAGAAAATGCTTGCTCCTTTGATCCCACATATTCCTTTTCTTTAAATCTTGTTTCCTCTATCTTACATAGAGACCACATTTCACTTAGTGGGGTGGCTTCCTTTTTGGAATATGTGCTTGATGTGAAGTTTCCCCAATCCTTAGGTAGAGCATTGAATACTACAATTGTCATTTCTCTGTCGGACATGACTTCCCCTAGCTCCTGAAATTTATCCCTCATCTTAGAGATATTCATGAAGTAGGTATCTATTCCTTCCTTTGATATATTTATCTTGTACAACTAATTTCGAAGAGATGTCACTTCTCCAGTTTTGCTTACCGAGAATAACTCTACTAGTTTATCATAGATTTTTTTTGATGTTTCAAGTTTGGAGACATAAGGAATGAGAGAGTCTTTGATATATTCTATTAGAATCCTTTGAGCTTTTGTCTCATCCTTATTATACTTGGCTAAGGCTTGAGTTTGTTCCTTAGCAAGAATAGTGTCATTCCCTTTGATGTGTTCCAGCAGTTCATTATCCTTGAGAAGTAAATCAGTCCTCTTCTTCCATGCAAGAAAGTTATTGGTACCTACCAATTTGTTGCTTTCCTTGCAAAAATACAACGATGTATATTAAAAATGGGACATATAATTACTTGATATATTTTTTGATGTAGTAGACTTGCTTTCTCCTTGAAGACTTGATGGATTGCCTTCCTTAGATCTTGATGTTCTTCAAGTTGCTTTGTCCAAGTGGATTTGCTTAATGATGATTAGATGGTAGACCTTCTTGTCCTTGATGTGATAAAGAATTCTTGGCTAGTTTCTTCAACTTTTGTAGATGCCCTTCCTTGATGAGTGTTCTTGAGTTTCCCTTTCCTTGATGTGTCACCTTAGCTCTGATACCATGTTGAAGAATCAAGGGCTAGTATGTATATTAGGATTCTTCACTTCTTGATAAAAATTTGTGATGCACTTATACAATTATCTTATCTTGATATTCTTCTTGTTATTATAGTGTGTGTTTCATCAGAGTGCTATCAAAATAAAAAAGAGAAGAACACAAATGTTGGCTCTCTTCCAGGGCCAAAACCTCTCTCTCTTAGAGAGAAAAACCCTTCGGTAAGTTTCTCTTATTGATCAATGCCAAATCCTAGACCCTTGTCTAAGATTTCCTCCAAGCACAAGGAAAGTCCTTCCTCTTTTTTGCACTATGTTCCCCGACACATGGACTTCCTCCTCCCAACACTTTTCTCCCTATAGCTTCGTCCTTTTGTTCACTTCTTTGTCTAGAGATAGACCTTGGCTATGTTAGCTTCTTGATGAGATATTCTTATTCCTTTATTCAAGATGTTTTTCACTTAAGGAAACACACTTCTCTTGATCGAACGAGATTCTTCTTGAGGTAGGTCTTCAAACTTGATGTGATTGAACAAAAATCCTAGTTTTGCCACGTATGGTAGGAACCCTAGAGAATTAGGGTCCTTTTCCTTCAGTAGAGAGATAGGTTTCTTCACTTGTCTTGGGAGGCATTGTAGGCCTAGTTTCAAGCCCAAACAACACTAATTCATGGAACATTTTGTCCCTACTATCATATCCACAGACTTGACCTCCTTTTCTTCGCACGTGTGACCATTTCTAGCCCTAGAAATAGTCCTCTTCACTTCATTTTTCCTCCTCCATCCTTAACTGCACTAGGAGACCCTTTAGAAAAGTTTTTCCCTTCTCCTTTCCGGATACTTCACTTCGTTGATTTCAAAGATGTTTTTCATTGTCTTTCGAGGGAGTGGACAACCTCTATTTATAGAGGTTCGTCCCTCCTTTAGGCTGACTTGAGGCCGACTTTATCACTGTAGGCCAACATACATTTTCTTCATCAATTTTCATCGTTTAGCCTCATTTGAAGGACATTGCTGCATGGAGATGACTTGTACTTGTTTTGGATGTATTCCTTTAACCTTATACAATATTATACATAGTGTAACATGCACTCTAAGGGTCTTACATAAATACATTGACACTTTGACTTCCTAGAAGCACTTAAACATGTGCTTGACCTACTTCAATGAGCAAGAAACTCATTGACAAATAATATAAAAATAATTTCTCTTTTCTTGAATAAATACAAATGTAAAACTTACATTTATGAAGACTAAACCTAGTTACACTTTCTTCAACATGGTGTACAAATTTGCCTTGGGACTTTTGCTTAATTCAGAAGCATGTCCAGGCCAACATGTTTTCATGCATGTTTTGTAGATGTTTGTAAGATTATTCTTTCAGAATTTCTAATGCATGTTTGTTTCACCTGTATTAAGATAGTTTAACTACTTTAGTTGTTTTAGTACTTACATTTTTGGGAATGTGTTGTACTGGTTACCACCGTTGTCTCATCCATGTTGACTACTCCATGGGATACTAGGCAAGCCACCTTTGTGTATCGGTTATTACTTCTATCACATCCTTGTTGACTACTCCATGTGATACTTAACAAACCATCTTTATTTTTTGGTTATAACGATTGACAAATTCGTGTGGACTACTCTGTTGGGTGGTGTACCTGTTGTCCCATTCACTTCAGTTTTAACAATTGTTGCATCCGCTATGGACTATTTAGTTAGATGTCAGACAAACCTTTCTAGTTCGCATGTGTCTCTTCCTGGGTGGTACTATTGCCTCTCACTTAGAGACTCACTTTACTCTTCTCCTTTGTAGTAAGAGAACTGAGACACAAGTTACATTATGCACTCACCAAGCACACTTACCTTGTTGTTTAAAGATACCAACACAATGATCTCATGTGCTGACAGCTAGAGCCAAGGCATATCTCTAAGTATATGGCAATCAGGCCTTTATATCGGAGGGGAATCCTACAACAAATGGTTGGAGGTCTAGTTGGGACTTTAAACCGGGGAGATCCCCTGAATGTTGACGGGTCCAACATCGTCAACATAGAGAAACAATGAAGTTAAAGCAATTAGTTACACAAGACATTAACCAGGCTGTTGGTTGTGGTTTTTCACCAATTTTCTACACCTTCTTTCCCTTGTTTTGACCTTTCTGTCCTCCAGACCTGTGTCCTTATATGAACAAACTCCCTGTTTTATTACCTTTTTAATCTAGTTTACTGTCATGTTATTTTGTTGTATTTTACTGAATAAATACGAGGCTTTGTTCCTTTTTGTGGCTAACTAGATGAGCATTGAAGGAGCATGTTGGTAATTTATTTATTTTATTTTATTTTAATTATCATTTTATTTTTATTATTTATTTATTTATTTATTATTTTTAATTTTTTAATTATTTATTTATTTATTTATTTATTAATTTATTATTATTATTATTTTAATTTTAATTTAATTTTTTAATTTTTATTTTTATTTTATTTTATTTTATTTATTTTATTTTTTTATTTATTTATTTATTTATTTTTTTCCAGGTGTTGGCTCACAGAAGCAGACAAGTAGCAGGAGTTAATTGCAGGAAAGGGTAGAACAATTCGTTGTTACACCTTAATTGCTATTACATATCGCTGCTACATACTAGGAGCTGTTACAGATCGTTGCTGTTATAGGGGGTTGTTGTTACAGATGGCTGCTACACATCGGTGTTGTCACATGTTTCTGTTACACATCGGGTGTTGTTGCACCTCATGTGGATCCACCATTACACCAACAGTGTTGTCATCAGTTATGCCACATCATCCCGAACCATCATTTGCTCAATACTGTTGCAATGAAGCTGGAAATGTGGGTACTATTCCACATAACAGTTGTTGGTAATAGGATTGTTTATTTTTTAGGCAACAAGACTCAAGTAGTTGTAACTAATGTATACTTATTTGGTAGTAGGTTGCAACTTCTTTATTTTTGGATCAGCATGAGGATCAGATATTCTCATGATTGATTTGTTTTCTAATTTTCGGGATGTAATAGTTATAAATGACTCGGCTTTTTATGTATCAAAGGGGAATATAAAGGAGTATCGTTACTCTGTTTCTGTAATTTCTGAACTTATTTTAATATCAATTGGCATGGTGATGCTATAATTACTTTCCAACTAATTTGTTAATCACTTTTTGTGTTCTTCCTACGCCTTGTTGAGGAGGAAAGGCCCTCCTCTTTCGCAGCGATTTAGATAGTGTACATTCCAATTTAGTTCATTGATTTATGTTTTCTCATTGTTGTTGTACAAATCATGGATTGCATTTGCTGTTGTTTCTACTTATTTGATGCTGTTACACAGAGTTAATCAATAGAGGAATAGTAACCCGCTGGAATAGATGTTAGTTATGGTGTGGCAAGCCTTTACTTCAATAGCTGCGAGTTGTGATTTAATTTTGTGGAGTGTTTTTATATCTGCATGCATGGTTTCATTCAACAATTTAGATCAACGACATCTTTTACAGTTTTTCTACACTTTCTTATGCTTGGATGGAGTGTATTGGCACAAATAGTGCAAACCCCATTGAAACATCAAGACCTACCCTAGGTTGAAAATTAATGTTGCAGTCTGAGTCAATTAAGGTTGATTAAAAGAACACTACATTTTGGCACCATTGTCGGGGATGGCAAGTTGATGATACAGTCAACCAAGTTGTTTGTTTAATATAGACTGCTCCTAGCCCACAGTTGCTGGGTGGTAAGATGAGAGGTAAGAACCCGTGCATCCTATAACATACCTGGGTGGGCTCACCATTGTGATCACTGGGACACTTAGGACATTTTGATGCTTTTTCTTAATCTCTTCAGTTGCTAGGTGGTGAGAGGTAAGAACCTGTGCATCGCACTAACATACGTGGGTGGGATCACCACTGTTAAAGGTTGAGATACTAGAGTTTGATTTGATACACATAGGGTCCATGTGTGCACTTTTTAGGACTTACAAAGATACTGAAACCACCCCCACTCTAATAAGTCACAGGAACGATAGGTCATAAAAAGGAAATAAAGGGTGAAGATTTGTGAACTTGGAAGACATTTATCTAGGAATTAATCTCCAAGGTGGGAAAAGAATAGTCCATCTATCAAAGGAATGCAAGGAAAACAGGGTTGTAGAAGGCTATTACTCCTATAGCAAAAGCAAAAACCTCCAATCCCTCCATCTCAAGACCATATCATTCTAAGGCCAACACTCATACCTTCAATATAAAGGATTTGATTTATGAGCAGGAAGCAGAAGTTAGTAGCCAAAATTTGAGGACCGAGAGCTAAGGGGAAACTGAGGGGGAACATTGGACACCCAAGACAGAGAAGCACTTAGTGACTTATCAATATCCAGATACATGTAGTGTGGTGAAACAACCAACCCCAGGAGTATCTAAGGCATTAATTATGTCTATAGGGCCATCACAAATGCAAATGGAAGAATGTCTGCTATAGAAAGGGTTAGAAGAATTAATCATGGGGGACAACAATGATATAAATGCTAAAACAAATACCACTACCACCACCTTTGAGTTCCAAATTAGGAATCTCAGGGGTGAAGCTCATATGAAGAATATTCCTCTATCATCCTTACCATCCTTTCAGGGGATGACTGTGGAAGATCCAGATACATTTTTATTTGAGTTCGATGTCTTGTGTAGAAGTTATGATTATACAATAGATGCTCAAAAATTAAAGCTATTCCCTACTACCTTAAAAGGAGGAGACTTGAGATGGTTCATGGGATTAGGTCTCGCTTCCATTTCAACATGGAATGCTATGAAGGGGACGTTGTTGTCAAAGTACCAAGACTATTGTAGGACCAAGGACTTAAGGGAAGAGATATTTAGAATGACACAAAAGGAGGAAGAAAGCCTTGAAGATTACGTGGAACGATTCCACTACAATTTACAGAGGTCTAAACACAACGATGTAGACCTGGAAATCTTGAAGACTATATTCATCAGAGGAATGAAGGATGACTGCCTTGACACCCTAAACCTATTAGGCAAGGGGGGTATATCATAAGAGCCATTCGCTGAAATTATAAATCTTTGTCTGGGATGTTCTCGAGGATCATCTAGAGGAACAAGTACAATTTAGGATGCCTCTGTTCGCATACAAATATATGCAGGCGGAGGAGTAACTAGAGTGAAGATCGGAAATTTGTTCAAAAATTTTAAGACTGATATCCTTAGTACTCTCTCACCCAGATAACAACAACACAGATCAAAAAGACAAAGCTAGAAGCTGATACACCCCTGGCTGTGTTATGCCCAATTTGTTGGAAGAAACATCCTTACAGGGAATGCAAACTGAACAACATCAACCTCTGCAGCATCTGCGAGCTGGAATATTCGACAGAGAAGTGTCTAGAGCTTCCTAGACTAAAGGTAGTACTTAGAGAATCGAGTGAAAAGTTGCAGTCCTCTTACTTCATTGCACCATAGAGGCCAAGGCAACTGCGACCTCCAGGTATGTCTCAAGACTTTTCCTCTTTCAGTTCATGGAACAATGCATATAATAATCAACCTCATCCATGGCAATATTTTTCCCCTCCTTCATCTTAGTTCCCTTCACCCTAAAACCAATGGTATCCATCTCCTCCTGTCCAATACCCTCAATCCCAACCATACCCATGGAACCAGAACTGGAGAGGAAATGCCCAGAATTCAGCTCTGCCTGAACCACCCATGCAGCAACAACTGCAGTTACCTCCTTTCCAAGCTTTTGCTCCTCCACCACCTGTGCAACCTCAACTACCTGCGAAACCTAACCCAAACCCAAACAATAAAGCAGATTAGGGCATAGAGGCTTCTACAACCTTCTAGACCTAGCTTATTACCCCCATGGAATTTAATGAAATACAATTATGATGGGGCATAGTAATTAACCCTAGTCACTCCCTTATCATTATGGAGGAAGATTGTGAACCATCTAGAGGAGAAGCCAGAGGCTCTGAAGTGGCTATTGCGTCTACAACAACTGATATAGAGGAAGTTGTTACATCTGTAATAGCTGAACCACAAAGAACTGTTACATCTGTAATAGCTAATTCAGCGAAAGCTGATACACCTGTAACAAAAGATTCAACTGCTGTTACACAGAACCAACCATATCGTCAAAGACTAGTTGAACCTAGGATGACTTCCCAGCCTGAATATCATTTACTTAGGGAGTTGCAAAATCTGTATGTACAAATCCCTTTGCTACAAGCCCTAAAATAAGTACCCATCTATGCCAAGACAGTGAGAAATTTGTGCATCAAGAAGCCTGGAAGGAAGCCTAAAAACCCTACCACCATACATGTGACAAGAAAGTTATTCGAATTGATGTCTGCTCAACCTCTCCTTACTAAGTACAATGATCCAGGAAATCCTACAGTCACAGTCTACATTAATGATCAACCCATATCCAATACATTGATTGATCTTGGGGCTACCATTAATGTAATGACAAAAGATCTCTTCATCACTCTCGAGCTACAGGGACTTAGACACACTCCCATTGTGATGGAATTGGCAGACAAGTCTCATGTTAAACCCAAAAGGATGTTAGAAGATATAGTTATTACGATAGCTTCCTGGAGATACCCGACTGATTTCCTTATTATACAAACCAAATCAAATTTTTTGGGGGCATCCTTTGATCCTAGGGAGACCTTGGTTGGCCACTGCAAACACATTTATAAGTTGCAGGATGGGATCCATGGTGATCTCGGAAGAGCAGGTAACCATAACCTTAATCTTTATCCCCCAAAACCAAATGTGGATGTGTAAAACCCTTGGTGGGATGAGTTTGAGCTTGAGTCAGATATTTCCCTACCACTCCTCACTCTTGGGAAAGTCTAGTATTTTAAAGATGAAATAGAAGATGATGTTATTAATGTTTTTATTAGTAATTCATTGTTTGTTGCTTTTGTAAAAATGAAAATGAGAAGGAAGAGGTGGAAGATATAGATTTTGAACAAATGAGGACAGCTCTGAATATTGCTAGTAGTCCAATTGAGATTTAGGCTAGAAAAGTTTTGAATGTTAACCCTAATTTGACTTCTGAACAAAATCAACGACTGTTATAGTTGTTGCAGAAGTATAAAAAGCCATTTGAATGGGATTATATAGATATGAAAGGGATCCACCATAACCTATATACTCACCTTATTTATTTGAAGGATGGCTGCAAACCAGTGAGATAGCCACAGTGCCACATGAACCCTACAGTAAAGGAAGTGGTGAAAGAGGAACTACAAAAACTCTTGAGTGCTAATTTTTTTTATCCAATATCTGATAGTCATTGGGTGTCACCGCTTGTCATCATTCCTAAAAAGAATGGAAAGTGGAGGGTCTGTGTTGATTATAGAGAACTCAACAAGGCCACTCAGAAGGACCATTTTCCATTACCAGTTATAGATCAGGTCCTTGATACTCTCTCCGGAAAGAAATTCTTTTCATTTTTGGATGGATTTAGTGGCTACAATCAGATACAGATTGCCCTAGAAGACTAGGATAAAACAACCTTTACTTGTCCTTGGGGAAGCTATGCATACAGAGTGCTATGTTTTGGGATCTGTAATGCACCAGCAAGCTTTCAAAGGGCAATTCTAGGAATTTTACCGATTTGCCTAAAAATGACTATAACTCATTAATGTTTCTAGGATGGGTGATGGTCAAAATGGCCTCTATTTTAGCAGGATCTATTCTAATTTCATATTTGGATATTATATGTCACAACAAATTTCCTTCTTCTAGACCAAAGAGTGTCTTTTTGGGATTTAAAGAAATCCCAAATTTTCTGCATTTGATGAAAACTCTCCTCAGGTGATCTAGTGTTCATTATCAGATTTAGAAAAGATTGTGATGTTATCCTGGTAAACCACTAGGAAGTCATGGATATCCTTGGCAAAAGCTATATCCATAGCTCTTTGAAATGTTGCTCCCGCATTCATTAATCCAAAAGGCATATTCAAATACATGAAGGTACCCGAAGGAGTAGTAAATGCAGTTTTGGATTGGTCCTCTGGTTGGAATAATATTTGGTTGTATCTAGAAAATCCATCAAACAATGAAATTCTAGATGAGTCTACCAGCCTTTGAAGGATATGGTCCATTTTTGGTAGAGGATAGTTGTCTTTTAATGAGACCTTGTTTAAATTTTTGAAATCAACACAAAGTCTGATTTCTCCAGTTTTCTTCCTAGTAGTGACAAAGTTTGAAACCCAATCTGAATATCTAATGGGAGCTATGATTTGGGCATCATATATTCTTTTAAATTATTTCTCAATAGATGGCATAAGAACTGGATTAATTCTCTTAAGTTTTTGTTTAAAAGGCTTATGATCTTCTTTGAGAGGTATTTTCTATTGAATTACGCTGGTATCATAAGACTTCAAGTCTTCATAACTCCAGGAAAAATCATCTTGAAACTCTTTAAACAGATTTATGTATTTAACCTTTTCCTCTAGAGGTAAGGATTTTGATATTTTAACGAGTTTTGGTTTTTCCTTAGTTCCTATGTTACATTCCTCTATGTCTGCTCTTAAAGGCTCCATTTTTGGTTTTCTACCTACATTGTTTGAGTCAAACAAATCTTCTAATGGGACTAATCCATTAGGCAAAAAATTATTTTTAATATTCAGAATTTCAGGATCATCATTCATTATTTCTTCTATCTCTACATTTTCTAAGCTTTTTATTTCTACTTTAATGAATCTAGTGGGTTTAACTATATCTAAAATATTTACATCTACGTCACTATATATGTTATTTTCTACTGTACAATCTGTATCTATTGTACAATTCTAAAACTCACCTTCAGCATTCATGAAATCATAAATCTAAGAATTCTGGGAGAAAATTTGCCAATACTTCAAATTGTCTAGTATAACAGGCCTATGTATTACTTCTGCAGTGTACTGATGATTGGGTTGAAAGGGAAATTCACGGGTACTAGCAAAAGTGGCAAGACTGTGGGTTTGCATATTTTTCTTTCTAGGAATGGCAACAAAGTTTGTTTCCAGGAAGTCTTTAATCAAATCTAGGACGGTCCCTTTATATTGACCAAGTCTTGGATTGTTTATAGAGTATTCACCATTAATTTGTTTAATAATCAGTTCTGAGTCTCCCATTATAGAAACTCTTTTGGCTCCAATTTTTCTAACCATTTTTAACCCTAAGATTAAGGCTTCATATTCATACATGTTATTGGTGCACTTGAAGTTTAACCTAAAAGCATGACCTTCAGAATGATTATTCTCCATATTGTGGATCCATACTTCTTCACCTACTCCTAAACTATTCATAGACCCATCAAAATCTATGTTCCATAGGGACTCATGAAAAATGTTCTCACTATTAGGGGGTTTGTTGTTTTCTTCCACAGTTATGATTTGATTATTGTCATGTTCTGAATTGTACAAAATTAAAGAGTCCATATTAGAATGCATGGAGTATATGGGGAAGTTTTGTGGTTTTTCAGCACTACTCACCATTATTTCATCAAGGTATCTCTATATAGTTTCCTTTGTTGGCCAAAAACAAATATGGTGGCATATGACATATCTAATTGTAAGGATCCCTGCAATTTTTCTCCCCATGAGTGAGATAAAAAAATTCCATATTTAGGTGGGATGTCTGCAACTACTATGTCCATTACAATACTCTTTGCTGGGCATTGGACTAGAGTTACACATAAATCCTTGATCAAACAAAGTAACTTAACTTGGCTAGAGTCAAAAGAAAACAAGTCCTTATATGGTCTGGCGATGTCTAAGTTCAGTCTCTCCATGATTTCTTTTGGCATCAAGTTATGGGATGCCCCTGAGTCTAACATAGCATTATGTAATATTTTGTCATGAATGTTTAGGCTAATGTAGAAAGGAGGGATTCCCCCTTGCTCATGAGTACCATTCACCTCAGGGCCAAACAACAATTCAGGTTGATCATCATTCAAATTGACATCTTCTCCCTCTCCTATATTTAAAGTTTTAGTTTTCTATGATCTATAGGATTCATTATTTACGAGTTTAGTCAAAGGAACTGATATCATTAATTTTTCTATTTCAGTTTTAGGGTTGAAAGGGTGCTGAGCTTTGTTTGATTGGATGAGATCTTCCTTAACAAATGTAGTCTGTGTGTTTTTATCTTGTTTTTCAGTACTAGGCATTTCACATTTCAGTCTGTGTTTCAGTTGTTTTGCTTTGATTTCTATTGTTTGGATTGATTTCAGTAATTGTTTCTGTTTGAGTTTCAGTGGAGGTTATATCTACAATTTTTAGGGTAGAAGTCTCCAGTGTTCCCGTAGGGAAGATTTGTAACACTTTGGTAATAGGAACTTCTGTTATTTTCTTAGATTGGGTCTAGATTGATATCTTAGTGGGAGTTTCATTGTTCTTTTTACTTCTTAAGCTATATTTTTTGTGAACCTCATATATAGCTGAATCATATCCCAGTTTAAAGTCAAAGGATTCACCAGATTCTAACTGCAACTGTTGCAGCATGTACAACTCCTGTTTTTCTTGAGTAATAAAAACAACATCTTCATTTTAGATTCCTAATAAGTTTATCTGGGTGTCATCCTCTCCTTCATGTCTCTGTAAACCCTTAGCATAGTTTTCCTGTAAGGGAGACCTAATCTGTTGATTTGGTATAACATTATTTCCAGTGTTAGGGTTCTTCCTAAAAGTTGGGGTTTCTTATATGGGGTGGTTGTTGATTCTCCCATTGAGTTTTTCTTTCCATGTTTTCTAATATATCCATTATTCTCTCTACACTCTTTGCTAAACTATCTATTTTTCCATCAGAAGTGGAAGCTTCCTCTTTAATTACAACTCTCTTTTCATTTCTCATTCTGGCTTTCTTAGCTAATAGGTTGGGCTCTACACTAACAACATTACTTGGCATTTGTTCCAATGTTTCATGGTTTCTTTATCTTAATCGGTATGACATGTCAGTGTCAAAACCATAAGGGAAATTAATTAATGCTGTATCAGGTGGAGGCTTAATATTACCAGGGATTGCACTGTAGATGCTATTGAACCTAGTACAATAATCTTGAACTGACTCATTAGGAGCTCTTCTAATGTTATCATATTCAAAATGTATTTGCAAAGGGTTTTTCTTTCTTTCCCATCTATCAATGAATAATCTATGAAAAGCAGCTAAGTCTACAATATGGTTGGCGGGTAAAGCTTTGAACCATTTCTTGACATCCCCAGTTAATGTTTGGGCAAACAACGTCATTTGGACATTATATTCATCTATCTCGTGCAACTCAAAATAGTAAGTCATTTTGTTCACATGTTGTTGGGTAGTGTACTAACCAGTAGCATCAAACAGAAATATTTGGTTTTGATAATGTTGGGGCATGGCATGGAGTTGTTCAGGTAAAACTAGAGGTGCATATCCGTCTGCCATGGCTGAGATTCTAGTTTGACTAGGGGGTAAAGTAGTGGTGCTTGAGAAAGGGCTTGAACTGGATGGAGATGAAATAGATGATGGTGAGGTGTTTGGCTGATGAATAACTAGTTTAGGGGAATGGATTTTGGTGGATACTATAGGTGAGTTTGTGCTAAATGAAGGTGTATTTACAATGATTGAAAATCATGAAGAAATTTCAGAGGCAACAATAGTGAGGGCAGCTATTTCAACAGATTGTTGAAGGTAAGCATCATCTATATAGCTTATCAATGTAGAGGTTAGAGCTTCTAACTTGTCAAACATGTCCAACACAAATTTATCTAAATATGGATGGATAAGCACCTTTTTCAATTCAATGAGTTGAATAAAATTAGGGTCTATCACAGTTTCATGAATTGCATTCTCTGATTTAATTCTAAATAATGAGAGGTCAAATGACAAATCAAAAGGAATTTCCTCTAA
This sequence comes from Pinus taeda, assembly GCA_000404065.3. NCBI lineage: Eukaryota > Viridiplantae > Streptophyta > Pinopsida > Pinales > Pinaceae > Pinus > Pinus taeda. Next base: position 14,311 of record APFE030895096.1, read on the forward strand.
AGTTGACAACTCCTCAGGGAGTGAAATTACTTTGACTAACTGGCTACTACTTGCTTGATTTTATAACTTTTTATGTTTTCTTAAAGTTTTGTCTGGGTCATCAAATATGGTAGTAGGGTTTGGATCTGGATTTGCCCTGGTATAGTGAGTCTTTTTGGGAGCTAGAATTTTATTTTTCTTTTAACCTTTTTTTATGAACCTGTTGTGCATTGCAAACAACCCCCCATTTCATATTTATTTTTATTTACAAAAACATTAAAATATGAAATGGGTCCCTCTTAAAATAAAGATGATGTCAATAACTCTTACTTTGTAAAAGTCTAATAAATCCAAGAAAAGCAATATCTCTTTAAAACATTGGAAATAAAACAAATATGTATGCGCTAAGCAATCAAAAGGCTCCCCCCGACCCGATAAAGCTATCGGCGATATCGGTGATCGGCAATTCTCTTATGCACCACTATCGCACCTATCGATAAAGCCCAAACCCGATAAAGCTATCGGCGATATCGGTGATCGGCAGGCCCCTTCGTATACCAAGCATTGCTCATAGGCTTTTCCCCGACCCGATATCGACAATCGGCGATCGGTGGTTTCCCCTGTTGAATCCTTAATGTACATAGGCCTTTCCCCGATCCGATATCGGCGATCGGCGATCGGCAGCACTTAAAGCATTGTTAAAACTACCCTCGCGCCCCTGCCCGATCCGATTAGATAAGGCACAATTCTCAACGAAAAAACCGTTAAAGCGATTGGAAAGCCTGAGTTAATGAAAATTAAGACATAATCATTCCCGCTCGGCCGCCAATACGTCCATTGCATGATTTAAAAAGATCTTTCGGCAAATATTGCACTAATGAGCATTTATAAGGTGGCAGGTCCTATACGGTCTCTTAAATGAATCCATCCCCTCAGATCTGCCTATAGATCGTATCCGCGGTGTTTTAATAAAGACAAATTATATCAACGTTCTTCTTTCTATTTTACTATCAGTTGTGAGTTTCATTGTTATCTCAGTATTACGCCAAAGCCACCTCTCTGTGCAGAATACAGATTTTGCAAGCAATTCAGGCGTAATGGGAAAAAAGAAGAAGAAGGTTGCAGGCGTTATTGATCCACTAGCCGCGCCACAACTAATAGTGAACAGCAAGAAGGGTTTGATATCAGATACAACGTGCGCGGGCCTTGCCAGAACAACTTGGCAAGGGACTTATGATTTGCTAGAAGCCGAAAAACCTGAGCAGGTGATTGAAGAAGCTATTGCAGATTCTATCAAAAAATCAGAGTGTACTCTCAAGGACTTGGCCGACTCCTTTCTACATAGGATAGCGGCAAGAGAGCAAATGCTTCCATACACCGATGTTATCAAGTGGGCAATTGAAGAAATTCCTATCACAGACAGAACTTTCATCGCAAACGATGGAAGGATTTTTGGGTCCTTCAAGCCAGAAGATTTGAGGCAAATGTATCATTTGCCTATGCCAGAGAAAGTTTACAATAGCGCATTTCTGGAGAAGTTCGCA
>APFE030895096.1:23466-71553 GCA_000404065.3 Pinus taeda
CTTTCATCCACATCCCCCATCTCATCTTCTCATCTGCAAAGTCTACCACCCACTCCTCCACTACATACTGTTGTCTACCAGGGAACACAAGCTTCAACATCTCAATCGGCTCACCCTTCACTATCATCTTCTTCCCATATATCTGGAACCCCAATAGTAGGATCAACCTCTGGTACTGTTATAATGGTAGATCCATGGACGAGACCGGGCGCGGTCAATATGCCTGCGCCATTGCATCCTTTACCAGATGCACCCGAAAAATGGCTCCCTAAATTCAACCCAGATGATGGAACTCAGGCCGAGGAACATATTAATAATTTTATGCTATCGGTCAACCTAAAAGGGGTAGCCCATGAAGATGTTGTTGTCATACTTTTCCCTTATACTTTGCAAGGATCAGCAGGATCCTGGTATTTTTCTCTACCCTCTGGTCTATTACCGACTGGGATACGTGCCAAGAGCAGTTTCTGACTAAGTATGGAGATGATAGGTCTTTAGCAACTTTAATAAATGATCTCTCCAACTTAAGGATAGAACATAGGGAACCCATCAAGGAATTTAATGCTCGTTTTAATAAACTCCTTAATAAAATCCCTACGGCTTCCAAACCAAGTGAACAAATACGAAGCGAATGGTATATCACCGCCCTACCTGCTAATATAGCTATTTTCATAGATCGAGCTGGGAAACCTACCTTAGCTGAAAACATGAAAGAAGCACTTGATGTTGAGAAGCGCATCAATTCCTTAGAAAAAAAAGCTTCCTTGGAAGATAGAAAAGCCAAAAAAATTTCTTTTAAAGAAGACTCCAAAAAGAAAATCCCTAAAGACCCATATGATATGGAGGGACTACAAAAGGTTCTCAAAACATTGTCCAATGAAATGATTGACATTAAAAAGCAGGTGGCTGAAACATCAAGCAAAAGACCTTTTAGGACTTACAAGAAGACAGAAGCAAAACCACCTAATGTCATATCAAGTGTCGACTCTGACCAGGAAGAAGAAGAAGAAGAGGCAACCCCACCGTCCGACGATGAAGAAGAAGTGGCTGAGTGTCATGGAATGTGGGACTTCATACTCCCCGGTCCCGATACAGATAATGAAGAAGAAGCCTTTCCAGTCACCACTAGGAGTAAAGGTGCTCCTGAGCCTGCTCAGGTAACTTCAAAGAAAAGAAGTGCAGGTGCTGCTACAACAAAGGAGAAAGTGCCTCCAAAGAAATCACCTATAGCAGTCCCTCAAAACCAGCCCTCAACTCCCTCTTCAACTTCTAAGACGTTGGTGATATCTGATTCCATGGAGTACAATATCGTTGATAATATGAAAAAGACCAAAGCCAACATAACCATGTTTGAGCTTAGCAAGCTAAAGTATCAGCAAAAATTACTCCTTAAAGAATTAAATGCAGTTCCTTCTACTCCCCTTCCTAGTTCAAAGGCTGCTAATGACTCAGGTCAGTCTCCTCCAGATATGGTTGAAGCTACAGATTCCATCCTAATTGGTGACAGGTCAAGCTCTCACACTCCACCATTTCTCCTTACCTATGAAATTTATAATAGAAACTTGCACAACTGTTTAATTGACTCAGGGGCATCTTCTAACATAATGCCAGCTTCAGTTTGTTCCAAATTGAACATAGAACCCCAGAAGTCCGCTATCCATATTGTTCAATTAGACAGAACTAAGGTACAGGTTGTTGGTGAAATTAATTCCATAACCATCAGATTGTCAGCTGATCCAAGAATAGTACAAAGAATTGATATCCTTATAGCTGATATACCTGAATTTTATGGTTTGATTTTGAGCAGAGACTGGTCTGAAAAATTGCATGGGTACATCTCTACTGATTGGTCACACATGTGGCTCCCTTATAAAGGCAAGCCAAACCAAATAAAGATTGACCGAGAAAAACATATGACCCATACAGTTACCGATTTTGAACAGGAAAATCACCCTGTAGCTTTCAACAATAACATTTTGGGCAATTATTCATCCGAGTCATTCTTTGGCAACTTTGTTGCCCAACCCTCCCCTTTCTCAGTTAATCATTTCACATCTCAGATTGAAAACTTTTCACAAACAGATAAGTCTAGATGTTTCAATGATTATGAGAATATTGTAAATACCACTGTTAATACTCCTTTATTTTGGTCTTTGTATTTTGATGGCTCTAAGTCTAATGAAGGCTCAGGAGCAGGATGCATTTTGGTTAATCCAAATGGGGAAAAAACAATGCTGTCTTGCAGGCTAGAATTCGAATGCACTAATAACATAGCCGAATATGAAGCCCTAGTCCAGGGTTTATATAAAGCAATCGACCTTAAAGTGCAATACTTAAAGGTTTTTGGTGATTCGGAAATCATTATTAAACAGGTTAGAAATGCAATTCATTGCCTTTCAAATCATCTAAAACATTACCAATCACTTGTACAAGACCTTACTTCACATTTTTTAGCATTTAATATTTCCTCTATTCCTAGATCCCAGAAGTCAGCTGCTGACCTACTGGCCAATGTAGCCTCAAAGCTCCTACCTTCAGAAGACTACAGCCCTGATAGATTTTCTGTAGAATTAATTTTCAGACCTTCAATTCCTGACAATATCACTAATTGGAGAGTATTTAATAATGATAATGATATTTTACAATTCTTGACTTCTGAAAAGTCTTATGACAACCAGATCATTGAAGAAGATGAACACGATTCCCAAATTAAAGAAACATCTCAAGAAAATGCAATTCCTAAACCTGTGGTAAAACTTGAGGATCTTTATGATATAAAAGACAGGTTTAAACCTGTAAGCAATACAAAGATCCAAAGTTCTACCCTAAGGTTTGAATTAATAAATTTGGGCACAGATCAAATTCCTCAGAATGTAAATTTAGGATTAGGACTTTCTGTACAAGAGAAAGAAGCATTTGTTAAATTGTTGAGAAAAAATAAACACGTTTTTGCTTGGAAATATGATGACTTAAAGACTTATGACACGTCTATTATCCAGCATACAATCCCAATGCTTCCAGATCAAAAACCTATTCAACAGAAGTTAAGAAAAATACACCCCAATTTGGAAAGTCAGATTAAATCGGAGCTTAACAAACTCCTTAAAGCCAAGATTATCTTCCCAGTCCGACATTCCAATTGGGTTTCTAATATGGTGCCTGTCAGGAAAAAGAATGGCGACATTCGAATTTGTATTGATTTCCGAAATCTGAATAGAGCAAGCTTGAAGGACAATTTCCCATTGCCTACTATGGAGCAAATACTCCAATCAGTGGCAGGTTCTGAACTAATGTCTTTTCTAGACGGTTTTTCAGGATACAACCAAGTCTTGGTTCATCCTGATGACCAACTCAAAACAACATTTAGAACAAAATGGGGGACATATGCATATCAAAAGATGCCCTTCGGACTTATAAATGCAGGAGCGACTTTCCAAAGAGCTATGGACACTGCTTTTAGGGGATTGATTAATAGATCAGTAGTCATCTATCTAGATGACATAACTGTGTTCTCTAAAAAGAGATCCAACCATTTACATGACCTAAATCAGATCTTTCAAAGGTGTAAAAGGTACGGAATCTCTCTGAACCCCAAAAAGTCATTCTTTGCTCTTGATCAAGGAAAACTCCTAGGTTTTATTGTATCTCGGGATGGTATCTATATTGATCCTGATCGGATCAAAGAGATTTCGGAGATCCCTTTCCCTCACAACAAGAAATCAATGCAGTCATTCCTAGGTCAGATAAATTTTGTTAAAAGATTTGTACCCGATTTTTCTCATATTATTTTACCCCTCCAATCAATGATTAAGAAGAATGCAGTCTTCAAGTGGGGATTAATAGAAAAAGAAGCTTTTGATCAGATAAAGCAATCCATCATCAATGCCCCCTCCTTGATTACTCCAAACTTCTCTAATCCTTTCACATTGTACACTATCGCATCCGATACTTCATATGCAGCCGTACTTACCCAACTGAATGATCACAACTTGGAAGCACCTATCTCATTTTTTAGCTCAAATCTTCAAGGTGCAGAATTAAACTATTCTGATGTGGAAAAACAAGCCTTTGCTGTGTTCAAAGCAGTCAAACATTACAGACCCTTCCTCCTAAAAACCCATACTAAAGTAATAGTTCCTTTTTCAGCTGTTAGGCAACTATTAATGCAAAGAGAATTGGGTGAAAAAAGGGCTAATTGGGTCACAACACTTCAAGAGTATGATTTAGACATTAGGCCAGCAAAAATTGTTAGAGGTCAAGGTTTTTGCAGGATACTGGCAGGAGCTTCCAACATTCCTGAATCAAGCGACACTGTCCAACTGAAGAAATCAATCAGATAAGTGACACTGATTCACAATCTCAATATGCAGATTTGATATTTTATTTAAAAAATGGTTATGCTCCTTCTCATTTATCTTACAAAAGCAAAAGGGCCCTCAGATTAAAAGCAAAGACTTTTTCACTTGTTGATAATGTGCTTTTCAAAAAGAATTATGATTCTATTTTGCTAAGATGCCTTGAAAAATCTGAAGCCCAAAAGGTGTTGTAGGAGTTACATGATGGACCAGCAGGAGGACATTTTGGAGCTGACACAACAGCTCACAAGATTATTCATGCTGGATACTATTGGCCAACCCTTTTTAGAGACACCCATGAATACATAAGGAAATGCCTCAATTGCCAAACTGCTAGTGGAAGACAAAGAAAATCAGCCTTCCCTCTACAACCGGTTAACATTGAACAACCATTTGATCAATGGGGACTGGATATCATCGGGGAAATCAATCCACCTTCTTCAAAGCAGCACAAGTACATTCTCACTGCTACCGATTATTTCACTAAGTGGGTGGAGGCAATTCCTTTAAAAACAACAAATTCTGAAGCAATCATCGAATTCATTGACCAATTCATTATCACCAGGTTTGGTGTTCCAACTGCTCTTGTATTTGATAATGCTTCTTATTTTTCGGGAAATTCCATAATTGATTTTGCTGTTAAAAGAGGATTCAAGTTAAAGTATTCTGCTAATTACTACCCTCAAGGTAATGGTTTGGCAGAATCCACTAACAAAAATCTAATCAAAATTATCAAACGTACAATCGAACAAAATCATAGGAATTGGCATAAAACATTGGTCTTTGCATTATGGGCTGATAGAATTACTCAGAAGGCTTCCATAGGAACCTCTCCGTTTAATCTTGTATATGGGAAAGAAGCAATATTACCAACAAATCTTGTCCTACCCTCTTTAGCCCTAGTACAATTCATCGAACAAACCCCTTCCTCTTCCATTCAGCTTAGATACGATCAAATCCTTAAACTAGAAGAAGAAAGAGACAAGGCCAAGGATACCCATGCCAAGCATCAGCAAATTATAAAAGCAGCTTTTGATTCAGCCTCATCGGGCTCTAAACAATTCCAAGTTGGCGATCTAGTTCTGAAATGGGATAAAGCCCATGAAGACAAAGGTAAACACACCAAGTTCCAAAAGTTGTGGCTTGGACCATTTCAGATTTGTGAGAAAATAGGTCATTCAACCTTCCTATTGCAAGATTTAACAGGTGTAAGGGAGTCTCTCCCCGTAAATGGCCTAATCCTTAAAAAATTCTTCAATTGAGGAGGTAACCCCTTCTCCCTTTACTTTCATAGGATTTCTTAGTTTATAGGTTTTTAGAAAATAAAGTTTTAAGGCATATTCTATTGGCCCTTTACTATATTTAATTGGTTGTCTTATAGAACTATCACGAGTACTTGCTTTCAAACAATAGAATTTCTAACCAAAAAGGAATATTTTTGGGAAATTAGATATCATTTGTATTCAGAAATTACAGATTAATTTTGATTAATTACTCTTTAGAGTATGAAAGTATTAAGGGTCACTTCTGTTTTCAAATTCGTCCAAAATGGTTATTGATATTAGAAATAGCAGTCAATTCAATATCAACATCTTTAACTCCCAACCTGTCATCCATCAATTCTCAGAGAAGTGATTGTCCACCCCATTCATTAAAGGTAATGATTTTTCAGAGTGTAATTCTAAAATATAAAGATATTAAAGATAAGAGGTCTTATCATAAGCCTGCTTACCACGTTCATAGGGAAATAGCTTAGCTGACATTACCAATACTGTCTACCAAAACAGGGTAATGGCTTGAAATCTCAAGACAAGGAGTCTCATCACGAGCTAGCTTGTTCAGTTAGACTACTACCAGTGAGTGGCATTGTCAACAGCTGGCCACCAAACCAGGACAATGGCTTTTTATCTTGTACAAGAATTCAGACAAAAAGAAAAATGAACAAAATATGAAAATATGTTTTAAATTCATTCTGATAATCACACTTTTAATTGAATGGGACAATGGACAATCAAATGGTTAAAAGGTATCCCTGTCGAGACTATAAACGTTTGCTGGCAGCAGAGGCTCTACCTATGACAGGCGAGTATACCATAAAAGTTGATTTGGAGAAGCCTCTCTAGTTCTACTATTTATAAACCAAGCAAGGCCTATTTGAAACTTTAGATGTACCAATTATTCAAATGTCCGAAAGGAGGAAGATATCAAAATTATTTCTGTAATGTTCAGAATACATAGATGCCTAGTTATATCAGAATTTTCCTTATGGTTGAAACTCTATTTCAAAAAGCTTCAAAGTACTTTTGATTTTTTCCAGAGATAACTGGTTCTCCCAGTGAATAGCCAATTGTTGTGCATTGCAAACAACCCCCCATTTCATATTTATTTTTATTTACAAAAACATTAAAATATGAAATGGGTCCCTCTTAAAATAAAGATGATGTCAATAACTCTTACTTTGTAAAAGTCCAATAAATCCAAGAAAAGCAATATCTCTTTAAAACATTGGAAATAAAACAAATATGTATGCACTAAGCAATCAAAAGGCTCCCCCCAACCCGATAAAGCTATCGGCAATATCGGTGATCGGCAATTCTCTTATGCACCACTATCGCACCTATCGATAAAGCCCCGACTCGATAAAGCTATCGGCGATATCGGTGATCGGCAGGCCCCTTCGTATACCAAGCATTGCTCATAGGCTTTTCCCCGACCCGATATCGGCAATCGGCGATCGGTGGTTTCCCCTGTTGAATCCTTAATGTACATAGGCCTTTCCCCAATCCGATATCGACGATCGGCGATCGGCAGCACTTAAAGCATTGTTAAAACTACCCTCGCGCCCCTGCCCGATCCGATTAGATAAGGCACAGTTCTCAACGAAAAAACCGTTAAAGTGATTGGAAAGCCTGAGTTAATGAAAATTAAGACATAATCATTCCCGCTCGGCCGCCAATACGTCCATTGCATGATTTAAAAAGATCTTTCGGCAAATATTGCACTAATGAGCATTTATAAGGTGGCAGGTCCTATACGGTCTCTTAAATGAATCCATCCCCTCAGATCTGCCTATAGATCGCATCCGCGGTGTTTTAATAAAGACAAATTATATCAACGTTCTCCTTTCTATCTTACTATCAGTTGTGAATTTCATTGTTATCTCAGTATTACGCCAAAAACCACCTTTCTGTGCAGAATACAGATTTCGCAAACAATTCAGGCATAATGGGAAAAAAGCAGAAGAAGGTTGCAGGCGTTATTGATCCACTAGCCGCGCCACAACTAATAGTGAACAGCAAGAAGGGTTTGATATCAGATACAACGTGCGCGGGCCTTGCCAGAACAACTTGGCAAGGGACTTATGATTTGCTAGAAGCCGAAAAACCTGAGCAGATGATTGAAGAAGCCACTGCAGATTCCATCAAAAAATCAGACTGTACTCTCAAGGACTTGGCCGACTCCTTCCTACATAGGATAGCGGCTAGAGAGCAGATGCTTCCATACACCGATGTTATCAAGTGGGCGATTGAAGAAATTCCTATCACAGACAGAACTTTCGTCGCAAACGATGGAAGGATTTTTGGGTCCTTCAAGCCAGAGGATTTGAGGCAAATGTATCATTTGCCTATGCCAGAGAAAGTTTACAATAGCGCATTTCTGGAGAAATTCGCAAGTGAGAATGAAATTGAGTCTGAACCTATCAAAGATTGGAGGCAGAATCCAAGTAAGCACAAGCATGAATCTTCTGGTAAGTACTCAGTCGAATCCTTGTGTTCACCTTATTGCTATGCCGCTATAATGATGTGTAGATTATGGGGTCTGCATGGTTCAGCCATTTTTACTATCGAAATGGTTCCCCTCATGGAAGCGGCAGTCAACAGTTGGATTATGGATTGGGCCACTATCCTTTCGGATAAGCTTGCCCTTGCTATTAGAGAATATAGGAATCAAACCAGAGTCAGTGAGAGAATAATCCCTCCATTCTATTACAATGCTTATATTTTGGATACCTTGTGTTTTAATTCCGAATTCCCCATTCTCGGTTGGATATGGACCGCACAGGACCCCTCCCCCATCCATATTTACCATCGCAAGATGTGGAAGTCTTCTTATAAGAATCACTTGTATCATATCTGTAACGGTTTCATGATTCCTATCTATTATGCCATTTTTAATAAGCCCATTCCAAGGATCTCCTACTTAGCCTCTTTTGACCTGCCATCAGTGGGTAGTTGGTTTGGGGAAGAATATTTTACATATGTTAGGGTTTATGGCAGTCAGGCCAATCCCCATGTCCTTCCCTTGTATGTTCCTGACAAATTATTGGCCCGAGAAATTGCCTACCAACTTTCAGCCAAAAGTACTACACAGACTCTTAGGCTAAGGCAAAAAAGGGGCTGGCCAGCTTTTCCTTTCAAATGTGGAATCTTTACCTTGCATGATTTGAAACATGCAGAAAAGGAAGCCATGAAAATTCAAGCCCTAAACCTTCCTATAATACCAAACAGAGCATATGACCCGAAAAAATATGCATACGCCGCTCTAGAACATGCCAAATTATCAACATTTGAGCATAAAGAAGATATTTTTGATGATATTTTTATCTCAGCGGAATCAATTGGTCATGCTAAAGAGCTTGCTAGAACAAGGTATAATGACGAAGGGTTATTTGATTTCAATAAGCTCAGGGAGCAGAAGTTGCAAACTCTGCCCCTGAACTTAATAATGCCAACCCAAGCGGCATCTTCAAGCGAGCCTGGTCAGCAACGACAGAAAGAACCCCTTGCTACACTGAAAACCAAAACCAATGAGCAGGAGGAACAGCAGAAGAAAAACCAAGAGGAAAAGCTGAAGGAAGAGCAGGCAGAACGTTTAAGAAAGGAAGAGGAAGATAGATTGAGAAAGGAACAAGAAGAGATCCAGCAGAAGGAACATGAGCAACAAGAGAAGGAGAAACAGGAACAACTGCTAAAGGAGTCCCAGTCCAAGCAAAATACCACCGATAACAATAAGGGTGCTGTCACAGACCCCGAGCTGCAAAAGGAATGGCAACATTTTAGTACTATTATCGGTGGAGGTAAGGATTCACAGAATACCGAGACTCCTAAGAGCAGCGGTATACAGAAAGAAGCCTCATCCCAGGCTTTGAACACAGCCACCGGCCCACCCAAAGTTATGAACGTAGAAGTAATTCCAAAAGGTCCTAGTGACCAAATTACTCTCCTGGTAGAAGACATTCCTCCACTAAACGTTTTCTACAGCCCTAAGCATAAAGCAGTAGTAAAGCGATCAAGAAAGAGGCAAAGGATTGATCAACCTTCCCTCTTCCCTGAACAATCACTCACGGGCAATGTAGTTTGGAGGGAGAAACTCAATCCCTCTGATGACCTGACCAAGTTGTCACAATATGCAGGAGCTTATTCAGCTGCCACTATTGACAAGGCATCAAAGGTAACAGTTCTCTTAAAGAAGAAGGACCAGGAGATTTTCACTCTTCAAACGGAATTAGCAGATGTCAGACAAAAGGTAATACAAGCTGAGCAGCGATTAGCAGAACACCAACAAGAAACAGTGCGCGCAAGCGAGCAGCTTTTGGAACAACAAAAAATCAATAGCCAATTGATGCAGCAATGGCAGCAGGAGAAACAGAGGATCACCCAGGCAGCCATCCAGAGACAAAGTGAGTTGACAGAGGCATTGGAACAGCTAAAAGCGGCAAATGAGCAATCTTTAAAGGCTAAAGATGAACATATTGCTCAAATTACAACACAGTTAGAAGCCACCAAGGGAGATGCGCAAATACAAGAATTCAAAAAAGAGGCAATGATAATCAACAAAGCGTTTGTATCCCAAGTTAAACTCTTGGCACAATCCCTCTCTCAGGCGGAACCACTCTGTGAGTTAGCTATGACTGTAAATGAGCAGGTAGAAAAGGTTAGAGAAGAATACAATCAAGCCGAAGAAGATATCTCAAACTATCTTGAATGGCAAGATTCAAAGTCAGGTAAGGAAGCCAATTTTCCTCGGTTACTGGAGGTCCATAAAAATATATTGTTTACAGAATGGCAGACACAAATATTAAAGGCAGAAAGGGCAGCATCAAGATGTACATTAACCGCTGGTAATTTGGCTGATCTAGTAAATGATACTCTATATTTAGCCAATATTGTTTCCCAATGCACGCCTGGCAAAATTACTACTGCAAATACATTGGAACAAACATGCTACCCTGATTTAGAGGGCAGAGCAAGGTCAATTACCACAGTTAACTCTTTAGACATAGAAGCATATTGGCGGTTTCTAATCAAGCCGCATGAGCAACGATCTGCTCTCAAATGCCTAACTGATGCCGTTCAATGTATGATCCCCGATATCCAAGACTCCACCTACGCTGCCCAGCTCAGTTCCAGGCTCAACAAACCTCCTGAAGTTGAGCCAATGCTCGCCATCAATCAACTCAGGTTTAAGGGGAAACAACCGACAGAGTGATTCATCATACAGCTCCTCCGATTGCCAGAAAAAATAGCAACAAGAATTTATTGACATCAGCTTAGTTAGCTTTTCTGTTTTTGTAGATATTTTAAATTAGCATAGTATTTATAGACCCTTTCATGCATTTAGAAAGGGTCGTAAAATTTTGTATAAAACTTAACAGACTGAAGTTTTCACTATTGTGCTTCAGCCTTTATATTTTTTATGAAACTCGACCGCTTGCTTTTACTCTAATGGAGAAATTTCTTGATTCAATTGTGCACTGCTGTCATTGATGTAAAGATTGTTTATGCGTTGGAGTAGAAGCCATACATAGTGATTCATATCAGGAGTGGCTTACGATTCAAATGGTATTTTTATCCTTTGTTTGAATTCATTCTGTGTATATGATTTCGCTGCGTAATTACTCTTGCTATCATTAATTGTATGCATGCATAATAACAGGAAATCTTTCTCATACCACTATTGGATGTTCAAATGATATGCCTAAGTTTTTAATCATGTATGCATTGATGGTATGAACCTTTAAAGTTTAGTAGTATCGCTTTAATTACTGTATCTAACTATTTAGGAACAACAATCTTGATTAATTTAATATCTGTGTTTTGAGAATGCAATCATCTATATAATTGTATTTTTATGATATAGAACATCAAAAGCTACACTTTAGAAGTTCAAATAGATTCCCGGGATAGTTTTATTTACTTACATAGCTGTCAATAGTTTTAGTCATTCACCTATCGCTACTATTATCTACAAAGTATTCATTCATCCCATTTATTTATTTCTGGGAAACGGGTCCCATTATCCCCAGTCGGAGCCACTACCCCAAACGGAAAAGGAGCTGCACTAAGGTCTGGACCGGGTGGTTTCCCCCAATGTTGGTGCAACGATTTCCGAGGCATCAACAGAACCCTTACAAGAACAACTTCTGAAAATGACCTTAAGGGGCTCAACATGAAATTTAAGGTTTCCTTAAAGTTTTATTAGACTGAGGATTGAGTTTCACAGTATGGTTGCCAATTATGTTATCACTTCAAAATTTATTTAGAAGTTGTTAGAGAAAGGAATGTTCAGAGGTAACCACAAACCAACTTTGGAGATTAGGATCTAGCCTTCCTAATTCTCAAAGAGGGTTCTCTCTCTATGATTTAACTTTGTTTTAGTTAATTTATTTTAGGCTAGTTATTATTGCACTTGGGTTTTGATTTGGATTTGGGTGGTGGGATCACTTACTTAGATGAACAGAGGTTGCTTTTACCATTGGGCTATGGGGTCAAATGCTAGACAAATAGGACTGGATCAAGTTCTAAAAAACAGAGTCTATAGGGCAAGATAAGTGACCTTTTTCAGATCTCAAAGGCTGTATGGTGAAGTGGTTCTTAATCGGATCCAGGGAGCAATTAAGGGTTCCTTAGGCCGGATTATGAAGAGAATGAAAGAGGTCAACTAGGATGGGAGAGAAATTAAGGGTTCTCAAATCCAGATATCAGAGGAAAACATATAAATGACCAATTGTGCAAAACAAAGTGTAATTAAACAAGCTTTTAGTTAAATTTCTAGTTAATTCATTCAAATTAACATTTAAGTTTATGAAACACATAAGAAAGTAACAAAATCAGATAACGGAAATAATTCACTGTAAATAGCTCATCTCATGAATCCTGTAATGCAATGCTTTTATTACTTTCTCTAGTCTGTTGACTTGAAAATTGGTACAATAACCCTTAGATTGAAGATTAAAATAACTCTACAAATGTATAACAACCTACACTCAATACTTAGAATTGTGAAGTATTTATACAAAACGAATTTACAAAATATCCCAAACTGTATTGGCAACTAATATAAGAGAAAGAAATATCTTCATGCAAGAAGATAGAGACAACTATTGAAATTCTATTTGATGTCCCCGTTATTTAGGTTCTCCTGGCTTTGATCTTTTTCCCTTTAATCTTCTTTACTATTTGGTATTCACGCTAGATTTTGTATTTACTTTGAGCTTTCACCTGATACACTTTGACCTTGTTGACCTGCTAATATCCTTTTACTATGTTCTTTTACTTTTAGTGTACATTTTATATTTTTACTGTGTATTTCTATAGTAAATCATTTAGTTTCTCCCATGTCTCAACATTTGGTAACTGGATATTGAGCATCTTTCTGTATATCTCATTTGCCTCTGTATAATTTTCAAAATTAGGCTTATTGACAAAAAGGTGTTTTACCTCATGTTGGAGGTAAAACAAATTCTCAAAAGTTTGATACAATACTTTACTAGTAGGTATGCCCTTCATGTATGAAGTTCCACTTGATCTCTAGCTACTTCCCTGATATTTTTATTATAATCCTCTTGTGTCATTAATTTGTCATTTATAACCAAGGGATTTGGTAAACCCTTTTGCCTCAAAACTTTGAACTTGACCATGAATCTGTCAATGGCCAGTTGCATGGTTTTACACTTATCATCCAGGTTTAACATCAAATTCCTCTTGGTGAGGACCCTCTTAACTTCTAAAATTGTACCTATCCTATCAGATATCTCTAATTCCTACAGCTCATACTTGTTCTTTGAGTTGAGGAAGTGGATGATCCTCGCAACTTCCTCTAGCATGTCTCCAAGTTCTTCTTTGACTCTTTGAATGGCTTTTGTAGCCTACTTTATCAAATCAACCTGTTCAAAAATAACCTGGATGGATGGCCAAATAGCATTGGAAGAGTCAATGCTATTGTCTCAGAGTTTCTCCTTAGCTTGACCTAAGGGTTCATTTAGTGTCAGTTCCTTTTCCATGCTTTTAATTCTTTTAGCCATCCTTGTAGATTTCTGCTGTTCTTATTTATGCATGATTTGGGCAAGTCTGTAATCTATTTCTAGGTTTGTGACTTTCTCCTTAAGAATGTTCATCTCAGTGGTCTGAATGGACATTTCTTCCATTGCTTTGACCAGACTATTTGCTGCATCACCTGTAGACCCTGTTGTTGTTGATCCTATTGCTAATATAGTTGGTGTAGACGTAGGTAGTGTTGTGTCCATTGGAGCAGTGGGAGCTAAGGATGTTGCCAAAGTAGAAGGTACAATAGTGGTAACTGTTTGGATGATAGTTGCAAGAGCATCATCAAGACTAGCTTGTTTGAGCTGAATCAAGCTATCCAATTCTTTCTCCGTCTCCTTTAATTGATCATTCAGTTGCAACACTAGGTCCATCATCTCTTCATGATTGGTTTGACTCTCCAGGACCTCCTTTATCTGTGGGTGTTGTAAATGAGGTAGCTTAAGGTGTTTCTTGAGGGCTGCTATATCCTCATTCTTGTTTTTGATCAATTTCTCTATAGCCTTAATGTCATTTCAGTCATGGCCTAGTTCAATGACCAAGTCCTCTAATGACTTTATCATGTTGTCTTTGGCCTGTGAGGAGGCCTTCTCCAATTTGTACTGGGATGTTACATTATCCAGTGAATCCTACATCTTGTGGGCAGTGATGGCCTTTCATGTAAGGGTGGAGTAAATCATCTCTCTAGCCTGTTTTTGGAACTCTATTTGGTCAATGGGATGAACATCCCTCGCCAACACCTCAAATTTAGTCTTCTTATAGTCAACCAAAGTATTTGGTTGTTGTACTGTGGGCTACAAAAATGACACCTGCATCTTTCCCGCTTTGATGTCAAAGGTTGACATCAATCTGCTATGGTTAGGTGGTTAATGCTTGAAGTATTGGGCATATGTCTCTACCTTCAACTTCTCATTCCTCATCTTTATCTCCTTGTACCTGTCTTTGATGTCCTTTTCTCTGTTAGTTGGTCTGACAAAGGACGAAACCTCAACACTTTGTTGTCTTTCTATCATTTGAGTGTTGGAGGTTGATGGCTGCTATGTTTTACCTGATGCAACTATGTATTTACTTCTCTACCCAATTTTTTTAGTGTCATTTATTTCCATTAATTCAATGCTCTCCTCCTATTCAGACACAGGATTCAACTTGGGTCTTTTTCTGAGCTCAAATAGCTCACTTGAAGTCTCCATGGCAGAAATGGATGCCTCTTCCCTGTTCCTTTTAGGATTCTTCTCCTCATTGACTGGGGTCTATAATACATGAGGGATATTCATTGTTTCCTCTAGTTCTGGAACCTACAGGAAAGAAGTCTAGTCAATTCACTTGTCTAGATCAATCAGTGTGTTTTCAACATCCACAACTGTGCTATTTATATCAATCAATGTATTTTCCAACCACTCAGGGTGGTTGGAAAACTATTCAATGTTAGGTCTTGGGTGGGGGATGTATGGTCCCAACTTGACCTTGAGTCTTAGCTTATTTATAACCCCATGAGGGTCATACTGCCACATGAATTTGTCGTTGAATTTCATCTTTTGTAGTATTTTGTTAGCCCTTGGTCCAGCCTCTTTGTTATTGCAAATGAATGGGCCTAATTGGTTTTTCATCTTAAATTGGGTTTTCTTCCTAGCAGATAGGAAGTGGACCTCATCAGAGTTGATGATTTGTCTAAAATATTCAACTACAAATATCCTCATAGGGAGGTATTTGAGAAACTTATAAGGGGCTAATTGGCAGTCGTAGACTCTGATTTCAGTGTGGTTCTGGTATAGGTACCAGTCTTCCACCTTGCTATTCTTAGACAATTATAGCACCTCTTGATTTCTTGGCTAATTCTAGTTTGAGTATTAGAAGTCAACATGTTCATGTCTAGGTATACAAAATAGTCTATGAAGTCTTTGTACGTAAATGCTATGGAAAATTTCTGGACCAAGGGTGTCCAGTAGACCATTAATCTCTCTTTTCCCTTGGTATCCAACTTCTGGATACTAACAGGGAAATTGTTTGCTTGGCAATATAAAAACATATCAAACAATACTGAAGAGTATTTTAAAACTCTTTCAGTGGATAGTCTGGTGAATTGTACATGCATTCTTTCTGTAATGAACTGCGGATAATTGTACATGATAGCAAGAGGCTTGCCTAGAGTGAAAATGTACATGAAGGCCAAGATGACCTCATCCACATGCTTATCTGATGTGTATCCTAGGATGCTTGATAGCATAGTGATTATGTGTCTGCCAGTCTCTAAAACAGTGGTGGCAGCATAGGGTGGAGTGTTTGTAGGAGTATGAGGGTCTTCAATGATGAAAGTCTAGAAGATTTGCCTTATATTAACTAGGTCTAGTGTGGTGTATAAGTCCAATATGTTTCTAATGGATATAGGGGTCTGATTAGGGCTAGGTTGGACTTGTAGCATTTGGTTGATGGACTCTGGTATAATGGTGAATAACAACTGCAGTTTTGGGGCAATAATAACCCTTTGGATAGGGATATAACACACATGACAAAATGTACAATATCAGGGAATGGGTGCACTTCTAGGAATAGGTATTTGGGTAAATTGGATTCCCAAAGGTGGATGTCATCTGCATGGTTTAGAAATCCTTCCTTACTCCAACAATGGAGCTTCAAAAGGTGGGCTGGAGTAGCAGTGTCTCTTATTTGGAAATCCATGTCTGTTAGTGCCAAATGGTCGATGTCCAGGTGAGGGGTTCACATAGGTCTCACATCTAGAGAGGTCAGGAGAGTCATTATTAGGGGGAAAGGTGTGAATTAAGCTTATACAGGCTACAGAAGTGAGGTTTGAGTAGGTCTGGCATAGAGAGAGGGTAACTTGCAGGTTGTAAAATAGGGGTTTGGGTATTCAGGTGGAAATACTCACAATTTAGGGGAAAATTAATTAAATTCAATTAATTAATCCTTGAATTAAATGTATGTTTTCAAATTGAGAGGGTCGTTCTGGTTTTTTATCAAAATACCTGGAAATTGGTGGTTCAAGCTTCAAAGTGGTTTCAATGGTGACTGTAGAGGGTACTGTGGCTTCAGCTGTGTACTAGATGCTTGAATTAGGCGTCCAAAGCGTGTTTGGGAGGTAAACGGCGGTGAATTTATGTTGCAGAGGCTCAAGGTGGCGGAGGAAGGCTTAGGCAACTTTCACAATGCAAATGAGCAAAAAAAGTCGAAATGGGCTTCTTCGGCCTTTTAATCTGCAATGGTTACAATTTGGTGGGGAATTCATAATGAACAATGGATGGTTTAGCTTTTGGCAGGGAAGTAGTTTCAAGGTCCATCACACCGTTTTTGGCAGGTGGGAGGTATTTCCTTAAGAGCACACAATTTCACCTGGATCTGCAACATAGAAACATTGGGCTCGCGAAAAACTGCAAATCTCGCATGCTCTCAAGTTGATAAAGGTCAGAGTGGGAATGAGCACAATCAAGATGCGCATCGTCAGATATGGGGGTGGAAGATCGGACGGCTGTCGTGCGGTCAAGATGTACGAAGGGAATGGTGGTGACATTTGCGAGACATGGGGGATTAATTACAACTAACTGTAATTAATTAATGAATACAGTGAGGATTAAAATATAATGAGTGGGTTTATGTAGTGGGACCAGGGTTGAATGTGGCGGGGTTTTCTTAACCACACCAAGGGTGCTGGGTTAAAAGGTTTTATGTCAAGGAGTTAATTTATTAATTGGGGGGGGGGGGATAAAACTTAGGACAAGGGGGTTTAATGTGTTTTTGAGGAAAAATATGGAAATTAATAAGGGGGGAGGTGATTTTTTCAATGGGAAATGGGTTTCGCACTAGGGAAAAGGGGTTTTGGGTAGGGTAATGAGTTTTGAAGGGTAATTTGCTAGGGAAATGTGGGAAACCAATGGGTAAGAGTAAAAATGAAGGGAAATGGTATTTTCATAAGAAATGATGAGATAATGGGGAAATTAATAAGTATGAAGTGGGGGTGAAATGAAATTAGGGGAAATTAATCAAATAAGCTTGTAAACATCCTTTTATTCTCATAACTACTCCTACACACTGAAACATATGATTAAGCATGAGAAATGTGTTTATGCTTTAACAACCTTGACCTTTCTTCTACCTACCCTTTACTTATCCTAACATATTTTTCTTCACTTTATTGGGTGCATTTAAGCTAGAAGACCCTTCATTTCCTTTTCTTTTGTCAAAAAAACTATCTAATTATAACCTTATAACTTCCAATGGCTCAGATTGAGTTTTTGAGCACATTTTATTTCTCTACCTAAGTATTGATCTACCAAGGTTAAATAGTTTGGCTAGATCTTTATTCTCTATCTATAAACATGAAATTTAAAGCATGAATTAGTCAAGATTAAGCTATTTGACTATCATGTGTTGTGGAATTTATGACAAGCTACACACAACCATTATTTTGCACAGTGAACTAAAAGTAGTGGCACTTGGACTTGCACACTTTCATGATTTGTTTTTGTTTGGGGTTCATATTTTTTCACCTTTGTTATCTTTTCTTATTCTTTTTGTCCTTTGATATTTATTTTAGGACATGCCCTCTTTACATTTTTTTATTTTTTAATATGGAAAGAATTTTGTAGAAAGAAAAATTATGTACAATATTACAAGACTAACCCTAAACAATTCAAAATTACGAATCCTTTTATTATAAGACCCTAACAGTGGCTCCACATGGGGATGGCATTTCCTGGTGAAATGT
This sequence comes from Pinus taeda, assembly GCA_000404065.3. Classification (NCBI taxonomy): domain Eukaryota; kingdom Viridiplantae; phylum Streptophyta; class Pinopsida; order Pinales; family Pinaceae; genus Pinus; species Pinus taeda. The sequence goes on from APFE030895096.1 coordinate 41,862, forward strand.
CAAGAAATTTAAGATCAGTAGCCTTTGAATTGTGACTGAAGTTACCTTCTAAACTATCCTTCTGTGATTCTACTTTATTGATACTTATGATGGTGAACCCTTCAAAGCTCAGGGCCTTCTCTCTGGGCTTCAACTTTAAAATATTACCATCCAATCCAATATAAACTATGCAATGTTATGTACAATGATCAAAGTAAATTGAACTATTGTTAATCAGTGGAAAAGTAATGCTTCAACATTCTACCATTGACAAGTCCTTCTGTAGATCTCATCCATCTATCTCTCTCAAGAAAAATGCATTGTTGCCCTTGTAGCCATAAATAACATAAGGGTCTTTCCATAAGAATTAAAAATTTCCATGTTTTCCCTTGTCTCCTCTTCTTGAATCCCATCTAAAAAATTTATCACCCATGTAAAAATCATCAGGTTTGGTATTTTTATCAAAAATCTTTTTGATTTTGTCCTAGATTACTTGTGATTTTACATAGACTTCTTCTCTAGTTTGCTGCAAGTGTATGCTCTGATTTATTCTTCTCTGGATAGCATTTGGTTCTACCTACAACTCTTGGATGATCTTCATCACTGATACTGGTAATGATGATGGAAAAACAACACCCATCCCATATACCAACTGATAAGGAGATGTACCAATTGACTTTTTAGTAGTTAGTCTATTTGCCCATAAGGCATTGATCAACTTTTTGTTCCATATCCTTTTGTTGCCTTCCAGCAATTTCTGAATGATATTGACCAGGCTTTTGTTAGAGGACTCTGCAAGTCCATTACCTTGACCGTAATAGGAAGTGGAATGTCCAAGGGTGATGTGATATTTGTTACAGAAGTCTATCATTTTATTAGATTTAAAAGCAGCTGCATTGTCAATAATGACATTTTGGGGGCATCCGAATCTTGAAAGAATATTATTTTCTAGGAATGAGATAATGACAGCGTTTGTGGCTTGTCTAGAATGGATGGCTTCTATACATTTGCTGAAATAATTAGGGGTTGTAAAAATCCATTTATGCTGACCTGAGGAGGCTGGGTGTATTTCTCTAATGAAGTCTAACCCCCACTGTTGAAATGAAATTTTTGTGGAGATTAGTTTGAGATGCAAGGGTAAAAGTTTTCTCTTTCCCTCAAATATCTGGCACTTATGACAGGAGGTCACATGTTTCTTAACATCTACAAAAAGAGTGGGCCAGTAAAAACCAACCCTCATAATTTTTTCAGTAGTAGTTTTCCAATACAAGTGTCCTCCACAATCCCTTGCATGAAATTTTTGCATAATTTTATCAGCTTCATATTTTAATAAACAATTCAAAAGAATACCACCATTGTCTTTCCCAAACAAATAATTATCTATGATACAATATTTTAATGACTTCATATTCAAAAATCTAGCTTTAGTTCTTGTTAAACCAAGAGGAGCTTGTAAGTTTAGTAATACAAATATAATATCTACATACCAAGATGAATCTATAAAAGGTTCACTAATCTGTGGAGTCGCCATCTCTTCCTGATCATCAAGGGAACTAATAAAATTTATATCTAGGGCCTGACAGTTTGATTCATCCATGAGGTTGGCTAAACCTTGGCCTTTGATAAGTTTAGTAGGATTTACTTCTATGTCATATTCCAAATAGTGGCAATCCATTTGCTTCTCTTTCCTTCAGGCCCATTTTGTGTCAAAATGTCCTTTACTATTTTGGAACGTAAGAAATGATGTGAGAATACAAAATATAGACTCTGAAATCTTTGATATTATTTACTAAAGAAAATCCTTATTTTTCCATAATGTTGTATTTGAGTGTGGCACTTCTTAAGGATTTACTGAAAAATGCAATTGGTTGTTCATATCCTTGGTCATTCTTTTGCAACAAGACTGCTACAATAGTGTGTTCCGAAGAAAAAGAAAAAATTATAAAATCTTTCTGAAAATCAGGACTTATAAGGACTAGAGTTTTGGTTAGGGATTCCTTGATGGCTTCAGAGGAATGTTTGGCCTCCACTATCCATTTAAGTGCTGAGTCCCTTCTTAACATGTTATTTAGTTCTCTAATCAGTTCTACTAGATTTGAAATTAATCTCTTAAGAAAATTTATCTTTCCTAAAAATGACTGTAACTCTTTCATGTTTCTAGGATGGGTGATGGTCAAAATGGCCTCTATTCTAGCAGGATCTATTCTAATTCCATATTTGGATATTATATGTCCCAACAACTTTCCTTCTTCTAGACCAAAGAGTGTCTTTTTGGGATTTAAAGAAATCCCAAATTTTCTGCATTTGATGAAAACTCTTCTTAGGTGATCTAGGTGTTCATTATCAAATTTAGAAAAGACTATGATGTCATCCTGGTAAACCACTAGGAAGTCATGGATCTCCTTGGAAAAAACTATATCCATAGCTCTTTGAAATGTCGCTCCTGCATTCATTAATCCAAAAGGAATCTTCAAATACATGAAGGTACCCCAAGGAGTAGTAAATGTAGTTTTGGCTTGGTCCTCTGGTTGAACTAAGATCTGATTGTATCCAAAAAATCCATCAAGCAATGAAATTTTGGGTGAGCCTACCACCCTCTAAAGGATATGGTCCATTTTTGGTAGAGGATAGTTGTCTTTTAATGAGACCTTGTTTAAATTTCTGAAATCAACACAAAGTCTGATTTCTCCAGTTTTCTTCCTAGTAGTGATTAAGTTTGAAACCCAATCTGAATATCTAATGTGAGCTATGATTTGGGTATCATACATTATTTTAACTTCTTTCTCAATAGATGGCATAAGAACTGGATTAATTCTCCTACGTTTTTGTTTAAAGGCTTATGATCTTCTTTGAGAGGTATCTTGTGTTGAATTATGCTAGTGTCATAAGAGTTCAAGTCTTCATAAATCCAGGCAAAGACATCTTGAAACTCTTTAAACAAATTTATGTATTTAACCTTTTCCTCTGGAGGTAAGGCTTTTGATATTTTAACAAGTTTTGGTTTTTCCTCAGTTCCTATGTTACATTCCTCTATGTCTACTCTTAAAGGCTCCATTTTTGGTTTCCTAGCTACGTCGTTTGAGTCAAACAAATCTTCTAATGGGACTAATCCCGTAGGCAAAAAATTGTTTTCAAGGTTTAGAATTTCAGGATTATCATTCATTTTTCTTCTATCTCTACATTTTCTAAGCTATCTATACCTACTTTAGTGAACTTAGTAGGTTTACCTATATCTAAAATATTTACATCTATGTCACTATCTATGTTATTTTCTACTGTATAGTGTGTATCTATTTTACAATTCTGAAACTCACCTTTAGCATTCATGAAATCATAAATCTAAAAATCCTGGGAGAAAAATTGTCAATACTTCAAATTGTCTAGTATAACAGGCCTATGTCTTACTTCTGTAGTGTACTAATGATTGGGTTGAAAAGGCAATTTGCAGGTACTAGCAAAAGTGGCAAGACTGTGGGCTTGCATATTTGTTTTCTAGGAATGGCACCAAAGTTTGTTTCCCAGAGGTCTTTAATCAAACTTAAGACAGTCTCTCTATATTAACCAAGTATGGGATTGTTTATAGAGTATTCACCATTAATTTGTTTAATAATGAGTTCTGAGTGTCCCATTATAGTAACTATTTTGGCTCCAAGTTTTCTAACCATTTGCAACCCTAAGATTAGGGCTTCATATTCAGCCATGGTATTGGTGCACTTGAAGTTTAACCTAAAAGCATGACCTTCAGAATGGTTATTCTCCATATTGTGGATCCATACTCCTACACCTGCCCCTAACCTATTCACAGATCCATCAAAATCTAGATGCCATAGGGACTCGTGAAAAATGTTCTCATTATCAAGGGGTTTGATGTTTTCTTCTACAGTTATGATTTGATTATTGTCATGTTCTGAATTGTACAAAATGAAAGAGTCCATATTAGAATGCATGGAGTATATGGGGAAATTTTGTGGTTTTTTATCACTACTCACCATGTATTTCATCAAGGTCTCTCTTTATAGTTTCCTTTGTTGGCCAAAAATAGATATGGTGGCATATGACATATCTAACTACAAGGATCCCTGCAATTTTTCTCCCCATATGCGGGATAAAAACATTCCATATTTAGGTGGGATGTCTGTAACTACTATGTCCATTACAATACTCTTTGTTGGGCATTGGACTAGAGTTACACATAAAATCTTTGATCAAACCAAGGCACTTAACTTGACTGGAGTCAAAGGAAAACAAGTCCTTATATGGTCTAGTGATGTTAAAGTTTAGTCTCTCCATGATTGCTTTTGGCATCAAGTTATGGGATGTCCCTCTGTCTAACATAGCATTATGTAATATTTTGTCATGAATGTTCAGGATAATTTAGAAAGGAGGGATTCCCCCTTGCTAATGAGTACCATTCACCTTAGGGACAAACAATAATTCAAGTTGATCATCATTCAAATTGACATCATCTTCTCCCTCTCCTATATTTAAAGTTTCAATTATCTGTGATCTATAGGATTCATTATTTACTATTTTGGTCAAAAGAACTGATATCTTTAATCTTTCTATTTGAGTTTTAAGGTTGAAAGGGACCTGAGATTTTTTTTGTTTGGATGAGATCTTCCTTAACAAATGCAGTCTATGTATTTTTATCTTGTTTTTTATTACTAGGAATTTCAGTCTGTGTTTCAGTTGTTTTGCTTTGATTTCTCTTCTTTGGATTGATTTCAGTAATTGTTTCAATTTGAGTTTTAGTGGAGATTATATCTACAATTTTTGGGGTAGAAGTCTCTGGTGTTCCCATAGGGAGGATTTGTAACACTTTGGTAATAGGAGCTTTTGTTATTTTCTTAGTATCAATCTGGATTGATCTCTTAGTATGAGTTTGATTGTTCTTTTTATTTCTTAAGCTATATTATTTGTGAACCTCATATATCGCTGACTCATATCATAGTTTAAAGTCAAAGGATTCACTAGATTCTAACTGCAATTGTTGCAGCATGTACAACTCATGTTCTCCTTGAGTAAGAAAAACAACATCTTCATTTTTTATTCCTAATAAGTTTACCTAGGTGTCATTCTCTCCTTCATGGCTCTGTGAACCCTCAGCATAGTTTTCCTGGAAGGGAGGCCTAATCTATTCATCTAGTAGAGCATTCTTTCCCATGTTAGGGTTCTTCCTAAGGTTGGGGTTTCTTATAGGGGTGGTTGTTGATTCTCCCATTGAGTTTTTCTTTCATTGTTTTCTAAGCTATCCATTATTATCTCTACACTCTTTGCTAATCTATCTATTTTTCCATCAGAAGTGGAAGTTTCCTCTTTAATTACAACTCTCTTTTCATTTCACATTCTGTATTTCTTAGCTAATAGGTTGGCCTCTACACTAACATCATTACTTTGCATTTGTTCCAAGGTTTTAGGCTTTCTTTCTCTTAATTGGTATGACATGTCAGTGTCAAAACCATCAGGGAATTTAATTAATGCTAGGTCAGGTGGAGGCTTAATATTAGTTGGGATTGCATTGTAGATGCTATTGAACCTAGTACAATAATTCCAAACTAACTCATTAGGAGCTCTTCAAATGTTATCATATTCAAAAAGTATTTGCAGAGGGTTTTTTTTTATCCCCCATCTATCAATGAATAATCTATGAAAAGTAGCTAAGTCTACAATATGATTGGCAGGTAAAGCTTTGGACCATTTCTTGACATCCCCAGTTAATGTTTGGGCAAACAACCTCATTTGAGCATCGGATTCATCTATCTCATGCAACTCAAAATAGTCAATCATTTTGTTCACATTCTGTTGGGTAGTGTACTGATTAGTAGCACCAAAAAAAAGAAGATTTTTCTTTGATAATCTTGGGGCATGGCATGGAGTTGTGTAGGTTAAACTAGAGGTGCATATCAGTCTGCCATGGCTGAGATTCTGGTTTGACTAGGGGGTAAAATAGTGGTGATTGAGGAAGGGATTGAACTGGATGGAGAAGAAATAGATGATGGTGGGGTGTTTGGCTGATGAATAACTAGTTTAGGGGAATGAACTGTCATGGATACTATAGGTGAGGTTGTGGTAAATGAATGTGTATTTACGTGATTGAAGATTGTGCAGAAAGTTCAGAGGCAGCAACAATGAGGGTAGCTACTTCAACATATTGTTGAAGGTAAGCGTCATCCATATGGCTTATCAATGTAGAGGTTAGATCTTCTAACTTCTCAAAAGTGTCCAACACAAATTTATCTAAATCTGGATGGATATGCACCTTTATCGATTCAATGAGTTGAATAAAATCAGGGTCTACCACAGTTTCATGAGTTACATTCTCTGATTTAGTTCTAAATAATGAGAGGTCAAATGAAAAATCGAAAGGAATTTCCTCTAAAGTTGACAACTCCGCAGGGAGTGAATTTCCTTTGACTAACTAGCTACTACTTGCTTGAGTTTCTACCTTTTTAGGTTTTCTTAAAATTCTGTCTGGGTTATCAACTATGGTAGCAGGGTTTAGATCTAGATTTTCCCTGGTATATTGAGTCTTCTTGGGAGTGAGAATTTTAACTTTTTAATTGTTTTTTATGAACCTTTTCAAGAAAAGCTTCTGAAAATGACCTTAAGGGGATCAAGATGAAATTTAAGGTTTCCATAAAGTTTTATTATAATGAGGATCGAGGTTCCCAGTATGGTCGCCAATTATGTTATCACTCCAAAATTTCTTTAGAAGTTGTTAGAGAAAGAAATGTTCAGAGGTAACCCAAACCAACTTTGGAGATTAGGATTTAGCCTTCCTAATTCTCAAAGAGGGCTCTCTCTTTATGATTTAACTTTGTTTTAGTTAATTGATTTTAGGATAGTAATTGTTTCACTTGGGTTTTGATTTCGATTTGGGTGGTGGGATCACTTACTTAGATGAATAGAGAGTTGCTTTTACCATTGGGCTATGGGGTCAAATGCTAGACAAACAGTACTGGATCAAGCTCTAAAGAACAGTGTCTATAGGGCAAGATAGGTGAGTTTTTGTAGATCTCAAAGGCTGGATGGTGAAGTGGTTCTTAATCGGATCCAGGGAGCAATTAAGGGTTCCTTAGGCTAGAATATGAAGAGAATTAAGTGGTCAACCAGGATGGGAGAGAAATTAAGGGTTCTCAAATCTAGATATCAGAGGAAAGCATATAAATGACCAAATGTGCAAAACAAAGTTTACTTAAACAAGTTGTCAGTTAAATTTACAATTAATTCATTCAAATTTGGATAACATTTAAGTTTATGAAACACATAAGAAACTAACAAAATCAGACAAAGAAAATACTTCACTGTAAATAGCTCATCTCATGAAACCTGTAATGCATTGCTGTTATTACTTGCTCTAGTTAGTTGACTTGAAAATTGGTACAATAACCCTTTCATTGAAGATCAAATAACTCTACAAATGAAAACTATTCACACTCAATACTTCGAATTGTGAAGTATTTATACAAAAAGAATTTACAAAATATCCCAAACTGTATTGGGAACTAATCTAGGAGAAAGAAATATCTTCATGCAAGAAGATAGAGACAACTATAGAACTGTTGTTTTCTATCCCTATTATTTAGGTTCTGTTGGCTTTGATATTTTTCCCTTCAATTTGCTTTACTGTTTGGTCTTCATGCTAGATATTGTATTTACTTTGATCTTTCATCTGATACACTTTGACCTTGCTGACTTGCCAATATCCTTTTACTGTGCTCTTTTACTTTTACTGTTCATTTTATATTTTTACTATTTATTTCTATAGTAAATCATTTAGCTTCTCCCATGTCTCAGCATCTGGTAATTGGATATTGAGCTTCTCTCTATATATGTCATCTGCCTCTATATATTTGGCAAAAGTAGGCTTATTGACAAAAAGGTGTTTTACCTCATGCTGGAGGTAAAATAAATTCTCAAAAGTTTAATACAATACTTTTCCAGTAGGTATGCCCTTCATGGATGAAGTATTCACCTGATCTCTAGCTACTTCCTTGATATTTTTATTATAATCCTCCCGTGTCATTAATTTCTCGTTTATAACTAAGGGTTTTGGTAAACCCTTTTGCCTCAAAACTTCAAATTTAACCATGAATGTGTCAATGGCTAGTTGCATGGTTTGGCACTTATCCTCCAGGTTTAACATCAAATTCCTCTTGGTAAGGACCCTCTCAACTTCCAAAATTGTACTTGTCCTATCAGGTATCTCTAATTCCTACAGCTCATACTTGTTCTTAGAGTTGAGGAAGTGAATGATGATGATCCTTGCATCTTCCTCTGGCATGTCTCCAAGTTCTTCTTTAACTCTTTGAATGGCTTATGTAACCTGCTTTATCAAATCAACCTATTCAAAAATAACCTAGATGGATGGCCAAATAGCATTGGAAGAGTCAATGATATTGGCCCACAGTTGCTCCTTAGCTTGACCTAAGGGTTCATTCAGTGTTAGTTCCTTTTCCATGCTTTTAATGCTTTCAGTAAACCTTGTAGATTTCTATTGTTCTTCTTTATGCGTGATTTGGGCAAGTCTGTAATCTATTTCCAGGCTGGTGACTTTCTCCTTAAGCATGTTCATCTCAGTGGTCTGAATGGACATTTCTTCCATTGCTTTGACCAGCCTGTTTGCTTCATCACATGTAGACCCTGTTGCTGTTGATCTAGTTGCTGATGTCATTGGTGTAGATGCAAGTAGTGCTGTGGCCATTGGAGCAGTAGGAGCTAAGGATGTTTCCAAAGTAGAAGGTACAACAGTGGTAACTGTTGGGATGACAGTTGCAGGAGCATCATCAAGACAAGCTTGTTTGAGTTGAATCAAGTTATCCAATTCTTTCTCCATCTCCTTTAATTGATCATTCAGTTGCAACACTAGGTCCATCATCTCTTCATGATTGGTTTGACTCTCCAGGACCTCCTTTGTCTGTGGGTGTTGTAAATGAGGCAGCTGAAGCTGTTTCTTGAGGGCTACTATATCCTCATTCTTCTTTTTGATCAATTTCTCTATAGCCTTAATGTCATTTCGGTCATGGCCCAGTTCAATGACCAAGTCCTCTAATGACTTTATCATGTTGTCTTTAGCCTGTGAGCAGGCCTTCTCTAATTTGTGCTGGGATGTTACATTATCCAGTGAATCCTGCATCTTGTGGGCAACCATGGCTTTTCATGTAAGGGTGGAGTGAATCATTTCTTTAGCCTGCTTGTGGAACTCTATTTGGTTAATGGGATGAACATCCCTTGCCAACACCTCAAAATTAGTCTTCCTATAGTCAACCGAGGTATTTGGTTGTTGTATAGTGGACTACAAAATTGGCACCTGCATCTTTCCTGCTTTGATGTCAAAGGCTGACATCAATCTACTATGGTTAGGTGGTTAATGCTTGAAGTATTGGGCATATGTCTCTGCCTTAAACTTCTCATTCCTCATCTTTATCTCCTTGTACCTGTCTTTGAAGTCCTTTTCTCTGTCAACTGCCTTGACAAAGGAAGAAACCTCAACACTTTGTTGTCTTTCTATCATTTGAGTGTTGGAGGTTGATGGCTGCTATGTTTCACCTAATGTATCTATGTCTTTACTTCTCTACCCAATTGTTTTAGTGTCATTTATTTCCATTAATTCAATGTTCTCCTCCTGCTCAGACACAAGGTTCAACTTGGGTCTTTTTCTAAGCTAAAATAACTCACCTAAAGTCTCCATGGTAGAACTAGATGCCTCTTCTGCATTACTTTTAGGATTCTTCTCCTCATTGACAGGGGTCTGTAATACAGTAGGGATATTCATTGATTCCCATAGTTCTGGAACCTGTAGGAAAGAGCTCTGATCAATTTTCTTGTCTAGATCAATCAATGTGTTTTCAACATCCACAACTGTGCTATCCATATCAATTAATGTATTTTCCAACCATTCAGGCTGGTTGGAAAACTGTTCAATGATAGGTCTTGGGTGGTGGATGTATGGTCCCAACTTGACCCTGAGTCTTAGCTTATTTATAACCCCATGAGGGTCATACTACCACATGAATTTGTTGTTGAATTTCATTTGTTGCAGTATTTTGTTGGCCTCTGGTCCAGGCTATATGTTATTGCGAATGAATGGGCCCAATTAGTTTTTCATCTTAAACTGGTTTTTCTTTCTAGTAGATAGGAAGTAGACCTCATCAGAGTTGATGATTTATCTGAAATATTCAAGTGAAAATATCCTCATAGGGAGGTATTTGGGAAACTTATAATGGGCTAATTAGCAACCATAGAATCTGATTTTAGTGTGGTTTTGGTACAGGTACATGTCTCCCACCTTGTTGTTCTTAGCCAGTCGTAGCACCCTCTTGATTTCTTGGCTGATTCTAGGTTGAGTATTAGAAGTTAGAATGTTCATGACTGGGTATACAAATGAGCCTATGAAGTCTTGTAGGTAAATGCTGTGGAAAATTTCTGGACCAAGGGTGTCCAGCAGACCACTGATCTCTCTTTTCCCTTGGTATCCAACTTCTGGATACTGATAGGGAACTTGTCTGCTTGGTAATATAAAAACATGTGAAACAACACTGAAGAGTATTTGAAAACTCTTTCATTGGGCAGTTTGGTGAATTGTTCATGCATTCTGTCGGCAATGAACTGAACATAATTGTACATGATAGAAGGAGGCTTGCTTGGAGTGAAAATGGAAAGGAAGGCTAGGATGACCTCATCCACATGCTCATCTGATGTGTATCCTAGGATGCGTGATAGCATGGTGATTATGTGTCTCCCAGTCTCTAAAAAAAATGGTGGCAACATCGGGTGGAGTATCTATAGGAGTATAACGGTCTTCAATGATGAAAGTCTGGAAGATTTGCCTTATCTTAACTAGGTCTAGTGTGGTGTATAAGTCTAGTAGGTGTCTAATGGATATATGGGTCTGATTAGGGCTAGGTTGCACTTGTAGAATTTGGTTTATGGACTCTGGTGTAATGGTGAATAACGATTGTTGGTTTGGGGCAACAATAGCCCTTTTGCTAGGGATATAATAGGCATGACAAAAATGTACAATTTTAGGGAATGGGTGCACTTTTGGGAATATGTATTTGGGTAAATTTGATTTGCAAAGGTGGATGTCATCTTCATGGTTTAGAAATATTTCCTTACTCCAACAGTGGAGCTTCAGAAGGTGGGTTGGAGTAGCAGTGTCTCTTATTTGGAAATCCATGTCTGCTAGTTCCAAGTGGTCGATGTCCAGGTGAGGGGTTGGCACAGGTCTCACATCTAGAGAGGTCTGGACAGCCATTTTTTGGGGGAAAGGTATGAATTAAGCTTATACATGCTGTAAAGTGAGGTTTGAGTAGGTCTGGTACAGAGAATGTAGAATTTTGTAGAATTTTTCCTACAAATCAGCTAGCTTTGATACCATGTAGAACTTTTACTACAAATCAGCTAGCTCCATTACCATGTAGAAATTCCCACTATAGATCAACCTGGTAATGCAATGTACTAAAGCAAAACACTTGATCTACCTCTACAAACAATTTAGCGGAAGCTTAATCAACCATGAACAACATCAATAAGAACACATATAACTGATAAGAAGGAATCAATCACACATAACACAGAAGAATTTACTCGGGGAAAGCACCTGCCTAAAACCCCATCTCTGTATTATCATACAAGTGGAAATATAGTCAAGATTACATAAAGCCTTAGCTCAGAAGCTATCCAACTCTCACTACAATCCCTCTGCTGCTCATAGACAGTCAAAGGCTTCTCACAAACCTTATCCTCTGCCCTGCAAGTCTCCTATTTCTATGCACGTTTTTCCTGGGTTCTCTAGCTGAAACCCGTGTCATTCTCACCTCACACACAACACTGATCTCTGAAATAACTGCACAAACCTAAAGGAGATAAATCCTCATCATGGATGAGCTTCCTTTATAGGAAAAATATTCAACCAATTGATAGTACACTATCCCTTCTCTGATCTCAACTGGGTCTCTGACAGAACTGACATGCATTAGTTATCCATGAGTGAATACACACTTATTTGAAAAAACAATTGTCACATGCATGCATGCATCAACAAACTGTATCTCATTAATTTAACAACTTGTTAAATTATTCTAACTGGACTTGACTACATTAAACTAACTCAACTGATCCTTTCAGTATAGAACTCATCCTTAATTCCTCAATCAATGGAGCAAATCAAGGACACATTCCCCAATCAATGGAGAAATTATTACATGTTCTCACAAAGACTTCAAGTTTGATTTTCCTTAACTAATTAACTCATAAAGAATTAATTAATTAATATTCAAACTGCTGGTAAGACCAAATTCGAATTTTACTTCCTATTTTAGACCAGGGACTATCTAAAAATAGGAATCCAACTTGAACTGCTAAAAATAGAACTTTTATTTTCAGCACTTCCATTCTTCATTCCCTATTTCCCAATCTAACGCTGATGCCCAAACTGCTATTTTTAGCACTTCGATTTTTAGCAATTTCTTGTTGCCAATTTTCAACACTCCCTCTCAACAAGAAAGGCTTCCTCTCGAACCTGATCCTGTACCTCTAGAATGTCCTACATGCAACACATCTACCAAAAGTGGTTGCTCCAACAACTCTCGGAACAAAAAAAACTCCCAATTGACCACTCTGTTGGGTTAGAAACATACTCTGATGCTGAAGCTCTACCTACTGCTAACAAGTGCTCCCTCTCTAACCTCTGCGCTACTGCAACATATCCATGTATCTCACACCTTTGCACCCTTCTCTGTGCTACTCTGCACAGTGCAACACACTTGTGCCTCTCGCATTGTTGCAGCCTGCATGCTCTGCACTATCCTAGGATTCCCTACATTGCAACTCTCTCTGCTGCTCCATCTGCATCTGTCTCTACCCAATCAGTTAGTTCCTGCTACTCCACATCGAGGCACCCATAGCGAGGTCTCATCTAAGAGGTTGGGTACCTCAAGGATCCTGCCCCTCCTCCATGGGACGATCACTCCACATCACCCCACCTCCTACCTAGAGGTATGGCTTTATGTGATCCCTCTTCCCACCTGGCTCGAAGTTTCCCTCTATTGGAGGTCTCTGCATGAGTAGATGTCTCTACATGATCTCCTCTCAGCTTCCCCTATTGTGGCTGCTCTAGAGCCTCCTAAAGCAACTACACCAATTGTGGCTCCTCCACAATTGTCTGAGACTTCTTCTGGCGCTACATGTTGAGAGGTAATATACTCTCCCTCTCAACCACCAAGTCTCTAACCTTTGCCTTGCTCCTCAAGGCTTTGCATGCATCTTGTACCTCAAGTGCATACATGTTCTTGGCTAGCACACCAATCTATTTCCACTTTCCTACCGTCACGAAATTTTCTAGAAAAAGAGTTGATTTTAGATCAGCGATATCTCCATCATCCGAACTCCGCTTCAGCTGATTTTTTTTTTTTGGGTATTTTTTCTGCAAGGAATCCAAATCTGCTATTTGTTTCTAAAAATTTTGTACAAAAATTTTCAGATCTACTCTACAAACTCTCGGCCTGAAACTCAAAACTTTGAAATCTCCTCTTCTTGTAAATTGTTCTTCCTTGATCACCTGTGCTCTGATACCATGTAGAATCTTATAGAATTTTTCCTACAAAACAGCTAGCTTTGATACCATGTAGAACTTTTACTACAAATCAGCTAGCTCCATTACCATGTAGAAATTCCCACTATAGATCAACCTGGTAATGCAATGTACTAAAGGAAAACACTTGATCTACCTCTACAAACAATTTAGTGGAAGCTTAATCAACCATGAACAACATCAATAAGAACACATATAACTGATAATCAGGAATCAATCACACATAACACAGAAGAATTTACCCAGGGAAAGCACCTGCCTAAAACCCATCTTTGTATTATCAAACAAGTGGAAATATAGTCCTGATTACACAAAACCTTAGCTCGGAAGCTATCCAGATCTCAATATAATCCCTCTGTTGCTCATAGATAGTCAAAGGCTTCTCACAAACCTTATCTTCTGCCCTCCAAGCCTCCTATTTCTAGGCACAGTTTTTCCTGGGTCCTCCAACTGTAACCCGTGTGATTCTCACCTCACACACAACACTGACCTTTGAAAAAACTGCACAAACCTGAAGGAGATAAATCCTCATCATGGATGAGCTTCCTTTGTAGGAAAAAAATTCAGCCAACTGACATTACATTGTCCCTTCTCTAATCTCAACTGGGTCACTGACAGAACTGACATGCATCAGTTATCCATGAGTGAATACACAATTATCTGAAAATAACAGTTGTCACATGCATGCAAGCATCAACAAACTATATCTCATTAATTTGACAACTTGTTAAATTAATATAACTGAACTTGACTAAGTTAAACTAAGTCAACTGATCCTCTCAATATAGAACTCATCCTTAATTCCTTAATCAGTGGAGCAAATCAAGGACACATTCCCCAACCAGTGGAGAAATTATTGCATGTTCTCACAAAGACTTCAAGTTTGGTTTTCCTTAACTAATTAACTCATGGAGAATTAATTAATTAATATTCAAACTATTGGTAAGACGAAATTAAAATTTTACTTCCTATTTTAGACCAAGGACTATCTAAAAATAGGAATCCAACTTCAACTACTAAAAATAGAACTTCTATTTTTAGCACTTCCATTTTTCATTCCCTGTTGCCCAATCCAGCACTAATGCACAAACTGCTATTTTAGCAATTTCTTGTTGGCAATTTTCAATAGAGAGAGGGTAACTTGCAGGTTCTAAAATAGGGGTTTGGATATTCAGGTGGAAATACTCTCAATTTAGGGGAAAATTAATTAAATTAAATTAATTAATCTCTGAATTAAATGTACGTTTTCAAATTGAGAGGACCGTTCTAGTTTTTTACTCAAAATACCTGGAAATTGGTGGTTCAGGCTACAAACTAGTTTCAATGGTGACTGTAGAGGTATTGTGACTTTAGCTATGTACTGGATGCTTGAATTTGGCATTCGGAGTGTGTTCGAGAGGTAAATGATGGTGAATTTCGGTTGTAGAGGCTCAGGGTGGAGCATGAAGGCTTAGGCAGCTTTCACAGTGCAAGTGAGCAAAAGGAGTTGAAATGGGCTTCTTTGGCCTTTTAACCGGCAACGGTTACAATTTGGAGAGGAATTCATAATGAAAAGTGGATAGTTTAGCTTTTGGCGGGGGAGCGGTTTCAGGGGCCATCACACCACTTTTGGCAGGCAGGCAGTATTTCCTTGAGACCATGCGATTTCACCCGGAGCTACCACGTAGAAAAATTGGGCCCAAGCAAACCATGAATCTCACGTGCTCTCAGGATGATAAAGTTCGGATAGGGAATGAGTGCGATATGGATGTGCACCGTCACATCTAGGGGTGGAAGATTAGATGGCTGTCACGTGGTCAAGATGCACGAAGGGAATGGTGGTGAAATTTGTGGGGCCCAGGGGATTAATTACAACTAACTGTAATTAATTAAAATCTAATGAGTGGGTTTATGTAGTGGGACTAGGGTTGAATGTGGCGAGGTCTTCTTAACCACACCAAGGGTAGTGGGTTAAAAGGGTTTATGTCGGGGAGTTAATTTATTAATGGGGGGGGGGGGTGGATAAAACTTAGGACAAGGGGGTTTTATGGGTTTTTGAGGAAAAATATGGAAATTAATAAGGGGGGAGGTGATTTTTTCAATGGGAAATGAGTTTCACAATAGGGAAAAGGGGTTTTCGGTAGGGGAATGAGTTTTGGAGGGTAATTTGCTGGGAAATGTGTGAAACCAAGGGGCAAGGGTGAAAATGAAGGGAAAGGGTATTTTCATAAGAAATGATGGGATAATGGGGAAATTAGTAAGTATGAAGTGGGAGTGAAATGAAATGAGGGGAAGTTAATCAAATAAGCTCGTGAACATATTTTTATTCTCATAATTTCTCCTGCACACTGAAACATATGATTAAGCATGAGAAAAGTGCTTATGCTTCAACAACCTTGTACTTCTGCAACCTTTCTTCTACCTACCCTTTACTTATACTAACATTATTTTCTTCATTTTATTGGGTGCATTTAAGCTAGCAGACCCCTCATTTCTTTTTCTTTTGTCAAACAAACTATCTAATTCTAACCTTATAACTTCCAATGGTTCAAACTAAGCTGTTGAGCACATTTTATTTCTCTACCTAACCATTGATCTTCCAAGGTTAAACAGTTTGGCTAGATATTTATTCTCTATCTATAAACATGAAATTTAAAGCATGAATTAATCAATATTAAGATATTTGACTATCATGGGTTGTGGCATTTATGATAAGCTGCACACAACCATCATTTTGCACAATAAAGTAAAAGTAGTGGCACTTGGACTTGCACACTTTCATGTTCTGTTTTTGTTTGGGGTTCATATTTTTTCACTTTTTTTTATCTTTTCTTATTCTTTTTGTCCTTTGATATTTCTTTTAGGACATACGCTCTTTACATTTTTTAATTTTTAATATGGAAAACATTTTTCAGAAAGAAAAAGTATGTACAATATTACAAGACTAACTGTTGGCTTGTATGGGCCTGACCCAGGTTCAAAGATGAATTAGCCGAACAAATCCTGGTACTACTGGCCCTTTCGGCAACAATCTGTGGAGCGCAGACTAAGGTCTCACGCGTAGTAGTATGGAAGGGTGTTAGAACTAGGTTTCCACACCCTAGACATGTCTGATGATTTTCAATGGTTCGTGGTTCGACCTTGTGCACACGTCGCTATGCATAGATATCAGTTCCTCGCAACCTGCAATTTTGCCTTCGCGTAGCCCTGTTTGAGGTGTGATCCATGCTATTACCCAAATCCCTTATTATTAATCTGATATTAATCAATTACTT
Source organism: Pinus taeda (assembly GCA_000404065.3). Classification (NCBI taxonomy): domain Eukaryota; kingdom Viridiplantae; phylum Streptophyta; class Pinopsida; order Pinales; family Pinaceae; genus Pinus; species Pinus taeda. Next base: position 58,689 of record APFE030895096.1, read on the forward strand.
CACTTATTTGTGTGAGCCTAGTTAAACTTAATAGTGTTTAGCATTCATATAAGTGCGTGTGATAAACAAAACAATATAAAGACATAGAAAGTAAGATACGAACAGATACACAATATTTGGAATCAAACTTCTTTTATTATTCTTCTTGCTTGGTTACAGATGCAACTCTGCCTTGGGCACTCATCTGCAAGGGTCCGCACACTCAGCTGTGGACTCTATTAGGCCTCCGCGCACTCAACTGCAGAGACTTTTCCTACTACTACGACCCAAGACTTAGACTTACAGACTCATTTTCTTATCAATACTCCATGATTCATTGACGAGCTTCCTACTTTACAACTTAGAGCCTCTCTCTATTTATACAATCCCATGGTCTGCAGAACATGGGTTGGCTGACATTCCATTACATTACATTACTTAGGGCAGACCACCCTATGACTCAACCATACACATCGTACTTCGTGCTCACAATTTGCGGTGTCTTACAACAACATTTGACAAAAACTTGGGCTTTGAGCCCCAAAACATGTTGTGGGGGGATCCGATGCCCAACAGGCCCACAACACAAACATCATGATTTTCCCTCGAGTCACTATGTTAGTGTGGCGATCTTAGCACAGAGTCCATCTAGCTGGTCTCGCGCTGCTCAGATGTATGCAGCGCACTACTCTGCTGTTTGTTGGATTTGTTGTATTCTCGCTTCTGACCCCTTCACTGTTTCCATACATCTGCACTAGCATACGTTTATAGTCCCATGCCGCTGTCCATCTCCCTGGAGCATGAAGACTATGTTGCTATCCATTAGTCAGATAGCTGACCTACTCGTGTAGAGCTTCAAGTGGCTGCCATTTACTTTACCAAGGAAAGGTTCGCCATTAAGCTTAACTAGATGGACCACACATTCGTCTGTGATTTCCTTAACCATGTATGGTCCCAACCAATCCATTTTGAACTTTCCTAGAAATTTGTCAACCTTATTGTCATACAATAGTACTAATTCATTGACTTTGAAAATGCACAACTTGATATGGCAATCATGCCAAGCTTTTTCATGTTGCTTTTGTACCTGCTGATGAAACCTAGCCAGAAATTGTTCTTCCTCAAGTTCTTCTAATTGTGCCAGTCTTTTTTCCAGGGCTTCACGGTCCATCATCCCTGTGAGCGCTGCGATTCATAGACTAGGAACAACATATTCCATTGGCATGACAACTTCTACACCATAAACTAATTGAAAAGGTGTCTGTCCTATTAGTTTCTTACACGTTGTCCTGTAAGCCCATAACACAGCAGGCACACGCAGGTCCCAATTGTTGCACTATGTGTTGCACACTTTGGTCAGCGTAGTCTCCAGTATCTTGTTGAAAGCTTCTACAGTCCCATTGGCTTGTGGGTGGTACGGTGTAATGTTCTGATGATATACCTGTAACTCTTCTATGACCGCGCTGATGGTTTCATTGAAAAAATGTGTTGTGCGATCACTCATTAAGATTTTCGGACAGCCAAAGCGGGTCAAAATGTTTTTGAATAAAAACTTTGCAGCTGTAGTGGATCTGTAGTCTTTGAACAACTGTGATTCTACCCATCATGTCAGATACTCTGTCACAGTGATGATGTAGCACATGGCTGTCTTTCCCTGAGGCTTGATCGGTCCCATAAAGTCGATTGCCCATTTTTCAAATGGTTGCACTGTCATTTGTGGATTCAATGACATCTTGTCCCTTCACGATGGTTTCCCAGTCCTTTGGCATACATCGCAGGCCTTACAATACACTTTGGAATCCTTGTGCAGGGTTGGCGACCATAATCCTGAGTGAAGGATCTTTTGTGTGGTCACGCATCCTGATTAGTGTCGTCTTGTAGTGTCCCTATGCACATCTTTGAGGATCTGACTTTGCTCAAATTCAGGTATGTATCGTCGCAATATTTCATCATTTCCAGTTTTGTATAAGTGCCCCACGATGATAGAAAAATCCGCCGCGTGCACCACCAATTCCTTCTTCTCTTGGACAGAGTATTCCTCCAGAGCAGTCATTGTTGTCAAAAAACATATTATATTGGTGAAGTGTCCATCCGTAACGTGCACGACAAAACATTGGGCATCAAGTAGTCCATCCTCCAGATTAGTGGGTTCCTCGCTCGTCTCAATGCATGATAAGTGATCCGATCCTGCATTCAGGCATCTCGGTTTTACTACAACCTCAAAATCATATTCCAGGAACAATAAGAGCCACCTGCATATGCGCCCCCCCAACACAGGCTTGTTGACCAGATATTTCAATGCGGAGTGATCGGTATACATTTTGAAATGTCCTCCGAGCAAATAGTGTCGATACTTTTGGAGTGCATACAACATTGCCAACCCCTCACACGTGGTTGTGGAATAGTTCTTCTCAGCTTTTGATAATCTACGACTTGCAAATGCAATAGGGTGGTCCAAGCCCCTCACCACCTTCTTAGGTAAGCACAACTCCTAGTGCGATGCACGACGCATCAAGATGGACATGAAACTCCACATCCCATTTTGGAAAAACCAAGATTGGAGTGGACGCCAATTTCCCTTTTAGAACATCCAGGCTCTTCATACACTCATCATTCCAACAGAATGTGACATATTTTTTCAATAGTTTTTCCATCGGTGTGGTAATTTGGGCATAGCTTTCGATAAAATTCTTGTAGTGTCTTGTGTGTCCCAAGGTAACGTGCAGTTGTTTAACACTTCCCAGTGCTTCCAAATTTAGAATTACTGCAATCTTCGCAGGATCCACCATCAGCCCTTGTTTGCAGACCACGTGTCCTAATAGATTTCTGAAGGGAATGAGGAAGGTGCACTTCTTAACGTTCAACACAATCTAGTGCCATCGTCAAGTATCCAACATCAAGCGTAAACATGCTACATGGTGTTTCACTAACCCGAAAACATTCCAGTCATCTAGATAAACCTCCAAAAACTTGTGGATGTATTCTTTGAACGCGGTGACGATGATGCGTGAAAATATTACTGGCACATTTTTCAATCCAAACAGTATAACCGTGTATTGAAAGTAGCCTCATTTTGTTGCGAAGGTCATTTTTCTCCTGTCTTTTGGTGCGATCTTAATCTGGTGGTACCCCGAGAACCCATCCATGAATGAGTATGCTTCTTGTTCGCCAACATTTTCCAGTACTTCATCTGTGAATGGTGTCAGGAATGGATCGTGTACATAGGCATCATTCAGCTTCCTAATGTCCACACATATTCTTATTTTTCCCTTCTGCTTTTTGTCCTGTACTACCATAGGGCTCACCCACTCAGATTCTTCCACTGGCTCAATAATTCCAGCTGCATGCATTTTGTCTAATTCTTCGCGGACCTTTTCTTTGTACTTTGGATTCAAACGGTAAGGCTCCTACTTCACCGGCTTCGCGTCGGGCTTTAGGTTGATCTTCATCATTCCCAAGTTGCCAATAATCCCTTTTAAATTCGTAATTTTGGTTGGGAATAAGTCTTGGTATTCGTGGAGTAACTCTGCAACCTTATCCATTGTGGCATCGTCCCAATAGTCTCCAAGCGTCACATACTTTGGTTCCACATGCGTTCCAATGTTTACTTGGTTTGTTTTGAGCGGCGCGGTGATGTCAGGATCCTCAATCGAGGGTCCTTGAACCGTGTGATAGCCTTCCGTTTCTAGAATGCTAATATTCCGTGGGTCCTCATCCTCCTCTTCAACATTTACATTGTAACACTCCAACGTGTAGCTCAGTTATGTCACCCATTCCAGTTGAAGTGCTTCTATTGTCTCGTGAGGTATTTTAAAGATAATTGTTTTTATCGCTTGTAGCGCATCATCAACAGTATCCCACCATCGATCTTCAAACATGAAAGTTAACAGAAATCCCTCACGTAAGATATCCCACTCGCTCATACCATGACAGAGCTCTGTTTTAGTATACCAATTCATGGGTATGACGTCTAGAGTATGATAAAGAAAATGCACCCATTCAGGTTGTGGCTCATCCCCATAAGCCTTGGTCCATTTCACAAGGTGTGAACGTGGATCATCTTGATCGTCATATTTATCTTTTAGTTGCAGCTACAATTTCCCAAATCATAGGTGCATCAGCCTTCAACATTCACAACAGCTCTCAAAAATTCCTTGATGTGTACCCCACCATCTTGCGGGCATAGCGCACGGTGCCCATTTTAGTGCATCGAACTGCTTCTGTTCTGGTACAATTCTTTCAAATTTGTTTAGAAATTCCTCCACCATTGTCAACCCATCGTACATTGGTAGATCCCTTACCTCTGCTGTCACGCAGCACAGTGATCTCATTATTGTATTGCAGTTGAGAGTTGTTACTTTATGTAGCCAATTTTGCTATCATTCTATTTCTTCATCCGAATCCAAAGTATAGGAGCCTTTGTGCTCCCACAAAATCCTACCATCTGCAGTTGGATTTACCCAATCCCGTTCTCACGCAGTTATCTTGTAGATGCAATTGAGATCATCATTACTATCATCATCGCACACCAGTTCAGTGTATCGCGCTCCTTTGGCAGGGTCTAGCGGTACTATGACGTGTAGTGACTTTTTCTCAAAAATCATTTTTCTCTTCTTCAAATTTATTACTTCGTTCATACCAGTGACCCAATCTATGCCCCGAGCATGGGATAGGGATTCTATCATCGACAATTTCTATCAGTTCAAAATCTGTCATTACACTCACACATTCAATATCCAATGTTACCCCTTGCAATATTCCAATCGATAGGATCTTCTGTTGATTATCCATTCATAATTGAATAGGAGACCACTGCAACGTGGGCCTGCTCATGTGTTCCGATGTCTCTTTTGGTACTACATTCGCATCTGATCCTAAATCCAGAATCGCCTGATCCATTTCATATTCTCTAATTTGCGCAGTCAATCTCATTTCCCTTCCTGTACACAATGCATGCTTTCCAAATTTTCAGACCATGCACAGTTCTCCTAACCCCGCACACCTAGTGATAAGCTCCTATAGTCCTTTTACCGCCTTGATTTCGCGCAACAATTTCGTGCATGTCTCCAGAAAGGTAGTGAGCATTGAAGGATCCATCCTTGATTCGGGTTGATCCTTACTACCTAAAGTGGAGGCCTCCGTGGAACTCTTCTTAGCTTCCATGAATGTCTCCTTTGCACGCTCTAAATCAAATTCAGGTTCCTTTGCAGGAGCCTTGCGAACCCACACACTTTCCTTGGGCTGCTTACCTTTGATATCTCTTGTCATGATACCACTTCTAAGTATTATGTTTACATTCGGGTCCTCTTTACGTGGTTCAGACCTCATCATTTGTACATTTTGAGTCGGGAGAGGCTGAAGTACCCCTTTTTCATGCAGCTTTGCTATCAATGTAGGGTTGTATTCTGCCTCATGATCAAACTGAGTATAGTACAAACATGATGTTCTGGTCAGATTCGTGCAATTGTGAGTGTAGTGTCCTGGCCCTCCGCAATTGTAACAAATTAGTTGCCTGCGATCCCTTCCTGGTCCCATTCCTCCTCATCCTCATCCACACCCCTGAAATCCAACATGTCCCATCCTTACATTCAGATCGAAGGCTCACATTTTGGTTTGCATTCTATAGGTAGGAGTCTGATCCATCATTAATTCATAGCTTCTGCAGGTGCGTTCATCATGGGCTACCAACCTACAAAAATTACATAACAATTTTTGGGACGTCTGAGTATACATATGAAATAGGTGATAATTATTTGTATTGTGTTTCCCTCTTATCTGACAGAGCGCGCACCATAATGCAAGTACTGCACTGGGCCCTGCTTGTGCCTCTCATATTAGTGGCATTGGCCCTCCTGCCGCTAAGTAATTCACGAAAACTAGGAAATGGTCATTATCATGCTCCTGACCTTTACATTTTATGCACCATACTTCCTCATGCGCCTCTAGCTAAGGTGTCCTGTCTTGTTTCGAGCTCTGCATTTCCAAACACAGATTTTGTAATTGCACGTGGATTTGCTAAACTCCCAGCCCAGGATCTTCTATAGGGGTCTCATGCAATCTCATTGCCATCTCCAAAGCTTTAGCTTAGGTGGAAAGTTTTGTTGTGACAACGTCGTCCTTAAATGCGTGATAGTGACGCTACAAACCATGGGAGGTGTTGTGCATCTGTCAACGTCATGTTGGCTTTGCAAATAATTCTCTTCAGTCTTTGATCCAGATCCTAGGGGGTCTCGCTCGGGAGCATCGTGATCTCCTTAAATCCAATAATTGATTGTGTCTCTGACTTTGGCCTGCTAAATTCCTTGTTCAGCACTGCCTGAATTTCTGTGATTCTTGCATTTGGATGATCATTTGAGTGCTTAATGTACCATGTTAGGGCATGATCTTGCAATGCGCTTACAAATGTAGCCTTCTTTATATTGTCATCCAAAACTCCTTGTGCTTCCCCATATTGCCCCCACGATGAACCAAAATTGGTCTGGATCTTCATTCCCTACTCCTCTGAATACCGAGAGTTTGATCGCACTCACCATACTAAACTTCAAGGGTTGTGAAGGTGGGGTGGGTGGAGATGAAGGTGACAATGGTGAGATGGGTGGCAGTGTAGGTGGAGGTGGTAAACATGGAATCCGCTGTCTTATCAGATTGACTGTGCTTCTTGGTGAAACTTCCGCGAACTCTTCTTCGCTTTCTCTTTGCGGTGAAATCAAGGGGCTATTCTCTATCCCTACGCTACCTTCGTTTCTATAGATATTCCCACTTCGCGTAGTTCCAAACATTAATTTAGCTGCATAACCTGGTTTTCACACAATAGCATCTTAATCCAAATGTTCAATGATTTAATATACTTACCTCACTGTCCTTTGAGGAAACATCGTTGCGTCTCACTGTAGCTGACAATCGTATCTACTGCGAACTCAGTGATAAATCCTCATATAACTCAATCGATCTAATGGTCCACAATGCACACGATCTTATCCTCTAAGGCTTCTACTATGTGCTCTAAATCCGGAGTCCACGCGATCAGTTTATCGAGCTTGCACCTTCATTGAATATCCGCTAGCTTCGTGATCCACTCATATATCTCAGAAGGAAAGGAAGCAAAGAAAATTTCATGGATTTCTGTATATAAGTAGCACTCCAACCACTATTCTTTAGACACTCGTGGATTCCTGTTTTCCTGCGTCGCAAACTCGTGAATCTTCTTGTCCAACCATTCATCAATTTCTTTCTTCATTGGATTCCAGTGCCACGGCATCAGACATCCCTTATGCAGATCCCAGTTCCGGCAACGGAACAATTTGTTGGCTTGTATGGGCTTGACCCAGGTTCAGTAATGATTTAGTCGAACAAATCCTCATACTACTGGCCCTTTCAGCAAAAATCTGCAGAGCGCAGATTGAGGTCTCACCCAAAGTAGTATGGGAGGGTGCTAGAACTAGGTTTCCGCACCCTAGAGATGTCTGATGATTTTTGATGGTCCGTGGTTTGACCCTATGCGTACGTCGCTACATGCATCTATCAGTTCCTTGTAGCCTGCGATGCTGCCTTTGTGCAACCCTGTTCGAGGTGTGATCCATGCTATTACCCAAATCCCTTATTATTAATTTGATATTAATCAATTACTTCACTTATCTGTGTGAACCCAATTATAATTAACAGTGTTCAACATTCATATAAGTGCACGTGATAAAAAAAACAGTATAAAGACATAGAAAGTAAGATACGAACAGATACACAATATTTGGAATCAAACTTCTTTTATTATTCTTCTTGCTTAGTTACAGACCCAACTCTGCCCTGCGCACTCAGTTGTAGGGGTCTGCACACTCAGCTGCAGACTCTACTAGGCCTCTACGCACTCAACTGCAGAGCCTTTTCCTACTACTACGACCCAAGACCTAGACTTACAAACTCAATTTCTTATCAATAATCCATGATTCATTGATTGGATGCCTACTTTACAACTTAAAGCCTCGCTCTATTTATACAATCCCATGGTCTGTGGACCATGGGTCAACCGACATTCCATTACATTACATTACATTACTTAGGGCAGACAACCCTATGACTCAACCATACACTTCGCTCTCTACGTCTACAACTCGCGGAGTCTTATAATAACATTTGAACAAAACTTTAGCTTTGAGCCCCAAAACATGCTGTGGGGGGATCTGATGCCCAACATTAACCCTAGCCAATTCAAAATTATGAATCCTATTATTACAGGACCCTAACAGAGGCCAACAAGGAAAGGACAGCGCTGTGGGTCCGGGCTGAACTGGGAATGGCCTATGAACTCCGGCGAGATTTCAAGAAGTTCCTGAGCACTTCGGAAAGGAGAGATCAACCGGCCATCTACAAAAGAAAGATCGTGAGGGTCTACCTCAACTTTTTTGCAAACATGAGGAGCCAAGCGCTAGTCGGATGTCTCAAGTGTGCTAAGGATTGTAGTGTAGAATTGCAGGAAGGGGACCCATTTGAGTACATAACTTTGTGTTTGTTGTTTCAAGTTCAGGTTCCCTTTGATCTGGTTGCCATTGGAGGAGTATCAACCCGATTATTAGTTATGTGATTATGAAGAGGAATCGTGGCCACATGAGTTAATGGTTGATCAAGGATTCAGAGCTCCAGGTGATGATACTGCTGTTGCATAGAATTTTACAGGTTTCCATTGGGGGCACAGTAGAAGGGTCTGAGATTTTGCATCAGGACATGCAGTGGTTTCAATCAGGAGGAGATGTTGGGTGTGGGATTTCACCCATTTTTTTCACCTTCTTTCCCTTGTTTTAACCTTTCTGTCCTCTAGACCTGTGCCCTTATATGACCAAAATCCCTGTTTTCTTACCCTTTTAATCCATTTTCCCATTCATATTACTTTTTTCTATTTTACCAAATAAATACGAGCCTTTATTCCTTTTTGTGGCTAACTGGACGAGCATTGAAGAAGCACGTTGGGAAGTTTATCTTTTTTAGGTGTTGTCTTGCAGAAGCAAACAGGCAATAGGAGTTAACTATAGGAAAGGGTAGAACCGTTCACTGTTACACCTTGCGTGTTGTTACATATCGCTGCTACATACTAAGTGCTGTTACAGGTGGCTGTTGTTACAGATTGTTGCTACACATTGGTGTTGTTACATGTTTTTGTTACACATCGGGTGTTGTTACACCTCACATCGATCCACCATTACACCAACAGTGTTGTCATCAGTTATTCCGTGTCATCTTGAACCATCATTTGCTCAAAATTGTTGCACTAAAGTTGGAAATGTGGGTACTATTCCACATAACAACTACCGGCAGTAGGATTGTTTATTTTTGAGGCAACAAGACTCAAGCAGTTGTAAGTAATGTATATTTATTTAACAGTAGGTTGCAACTTCTTTATTTTTGGATCAGCATGAGAATCAAAGATTCTAATGACTAATCTGTTTTCTAATTTTCGAGATGTAGTAGTTATAAAAAACTCAACTTTTTATTTATCAAAGGGGCTTATAGAGGAGTAGCGTTACTTTGTTTCTGTAGTTTCTGAACTTATTTTAATATCATTGGCATGGTGATGTTGTTATTGGTTTCCAACTAATTCATTAGTCACTTTTTGTGTTCTTCCTGCGCCCTGCTAAGGAGGAAGGGCCCTACTCTTTAGCAGGGATTGTTGTGATTTAGGTAATGTACATTCTAATTTAGTTCATTATTTATGGTTTCTCATTGTTGATGTACAAATCATGGATTGAATTCGCTATTGTTTCTACTTATTTTATGCTGTTACATAGAGTTAATCAACAAAGGAATAGTAACCAGTTGGAATATATGTTAGTTCTAGTGTGACGCGCCTTTACTTCAATAGCTATGAGTTGTAATTGAATTATGTGGAGTGTTTTTATATCTGCATGCATGGCTTGATTCAACAATTTAGATCAGCGACATCTTTTACAGTTTTTCTGCACTTTCTTGTGCTTGGCTGGAGTGTATTGGCACAAATAGTGCGAACTCCATTGAAACAGCAAGACCTACCTTGGGTTGACAATTAATGTTGCAGTCTGAGTCAATTAAGGTTGATTAAAACAACACTACACAAACCCCTACTAGTTATGATAGGAATTTCGTCAAACATATCACAAGCATGTAGTCTACACGGGTAAACAACAGAGTTAAGCATAGGGATCTCATACTTATCTTAGAATCGCTAAGAATTATTATTCCCTCATGTCTTTTACTTGATTATAATCTATTAGGTCATAGATACATTGTCCATTCATTTACAAGTAAAAACATACTAAGAGTCATATACATATAACAAGCATAGTAACAAAATAAATACCATAAATATATCAACCATAAATTCCACATATATAATTAAATATTTAACAAAATATTTAATTATATAACTTCAATATAATATTAAATATTTAATCATATACCTTTTATGTAAATTTAATATTATTTTATATTTAATTTAATAGTTATATTATAATTTATGATATTAATTATAACTTAACAATTCAAATTAATATTAGCCCTTTGATTCATATTTGAGAAAATTATATAATTTTAATATAATATAAAATATTAACTATATAGTTTTTGATATAAATTTAATACTAGCCCTTTTTAAATACATTACCTTATTTATATATGGTAATAGATACACAACTAACTTAAATTAATTAACCAAATATTTAATATAACTCGTTTTGATAACTAATTAATACCTTTTAATTTATTATATATAACTATCTTACTAACTAACTTATTATATTTTTTTTCTCTCCCTATCCCTTGGTCTAGTCCAGTTGGCCATTTCCCAATCAAATATAGTCGTTAGCAAGTCTAGTTGCCTAGTCCAATATAGTCGTCGCCTAGTCAAATATAGTTGTTGGATGATTTGCTCTACTATTTAACTTGCAACCAGGATCTTGTTCTTCAACTTGTCCTGATGATGGACCATACTCATTGGTTTGAAACGCGTCGACAAATGCATTCTAATGTGATTTACGCCAAAAAATCTTCTCAAAAAATGATTAATATTATAAACCCAAGGGATTATTATTATAAACCCAATGGAGTAATAAACCCAAGGGATTAATACTTAAAACTCAAGGGATTACTATGGACAACCCAAGAGATTAATATTATAAATGTAAACAATTATTAATATTATAAACCCAAGGAATTTATATAAAACTCTAAGAATAATATTATAATCCCTATCAATAATATTATACGTTAGGAATATGAACCCTTAGATTACAATAATATTAAAATTTTTGATATTATTAACCAAAGGGATTAATGTTAAAGCATTCTTAGTGTTGCAATATGTTTTGTGATAGTTTTTTTTGTTATATTTATGAGTCTTCAACTATATCAAATCAATTAATATTTTTTAATGTGGCATTATTTATATATATATATAATATATATATATATATATATATAATATATATATATATAATAATATGGTAAGATCACATATTTATTGTCTAAGTTTTAGAGTCACTGACTTTCATGTGTTGTGATGACAATTAATGTAGTTGATGGCTGTGAAACAATCAATTTATCATCTTGTTGATGGTGTTGGACCCGCCAACATGTCAGGGATATCCCTAGTAAGAAGTCCCAATTAGACCTCAGACCGTTTGGTGTAGGAGTCCCAACAGTGGGTCGTATGGTAATGCCTTGACCAAGGTTTCACATAGAGGCAAGTAAGATGTCCCTATTGGTAGCAAGAGTGTGAAAACTACGGTGAGACAACAAAGGTGCATGAACGGTTCTAACATACGGAGAGTTGGGTGAGTGCACCCTTTGGAAACTTGTGATAGCACGTGGCTTGGAAGGGAACACACGAGCGATGATGCACCACAAACTGGAAAACAAGTTAGGTAGAAATCCAAGGTGATGGTTAAACCAATCAACACATTTCAGTAAAATTCATACATACTTATACAAAATAGTCCATTCATGCATGTGTAAGAAAACAAATACATATACCATTTAGAGTAAACAATATAGATGGAACACAATATGACATATGCATGAAACATGTTGGCTCTGTTTTATTAAGAAGTATAAGTTCCAATCATAAAATACATCCATGTCCAACCACTAGTTCTGATAGCGGAATGTTACAGCCACAACCGCTTGCTCCTCCATAGAGATATACTAGCTCTACACAATGGAGAAGCTAAGGCGCATTACAATACTGTCCATGCTCTCTCTAAGATAGTCTTATTGGAAGCTTGGTGGACCAAAAACCTTTACAATGAGTTTTGAGGGACTATTTATAGCAAAGGGTGAGGTGGCCCTTGACATTCCCCTTTGTGACAGTTCATCTACACTCATGACTCCTCATCTACTCTATGATTGTTACATCCAACTTTCGACACTTGAACTTACACTTGACAAGACGTTACATTACAATGCACATGTACTCATGTGAGACAAAATGGCTTGAGAAAGCCATGAAATACATCACTATGTCTCGGACAACTGTTGGAAGACCAACTCTTCGACATCCTCACGATGGTCAATAGTAGTGAACTAATGCCCAGATCAATTGTCCATGATGGTTTATGAGAGATTTTTCGACATAAATCACATGATATTTCATTTGTCGACGCATTTTGAACCAACCAGTGTGGTTCATCGTCATGACAAGTTGAATGAACAGATCTTGCTTTGCATGTTAAATAGATAGAGCAGAACCTCCAACGGCTATATTTCTTGACCAGGTAAGAACTATATTGGCAATGGCTAGATTTGACCGGGAAACAGTTAGTTAGGACTGGATTAGGGGTATAATCATTATTTAATTAAATAACTTACTTCGGTTAGTTATATCCTTATTAAAATAAAAGTAAATGTACCATTTTATACACTTACAATT
>APFE030895096.1:74659-93960 GCA_000404065.3 Pinus taeda
ATTTTTTATATATATTTATAATTGTAGGTGTATAAAATGGTCCATTTACTTTTATTTTAATAAGAATATAACTAACCGAAGTAACTTATTTAATTAAATAATGGTTATACCCCTAATCTAGTCCTAACTAACCATTTCCTGGTCAAATCTAGCCATTGTCAATATAGCCATTACCTGGTCAAGAAATATAGCCGTTGAAGGTTTTGCTCTATCTATTTAACATGCAAAACGAGATCTGTTCATTCAACTTGTCCTGACGATGAACCACACTGGTTGCTTCGAAACACGTCAACAAATGAAATATCATGTGATTTACGCCGAAAAATCTCTCATAAACTTAATATGGATCACAGAAGCCTCAATTCAACAGTCCATGATGGTGTCTGTGTATTCTAAGGTGACATCTTTCGGGAACCTGACTCTTTCCTCCATAGCATCCGGGTACACTACTCGGGCTCCTCTATCAACCTTGTCTGATAGCATGCGCATCTTTGTCTTGAGTGTAGTCGGACCAGCAACATACTTGTGCATGGTGTCTGCACTGATAGACAAGTCTAAGTTGGTGGCTATGCACATCAACTCATCAAAGTATGAGTCAAGCTCTAGTCAGACCTGTGCCTTTGTCTTTGCCTGGGTGAGAGTCCTAATAGATGGGATCGCATGTGCACACACAAGAATATCCATACTCTTGAATACATGTGCATGGGAAGCCTGTAGACTAGTGATGAGCTGCGGGAGCTCTTCATAGTTCCGGATCTGACACTGGATGCATGCCTTCAACTCGACAACTCTGGGCTTCATCATCTTAGGCAAGTGAAGCGAGGCTCCCTTGTATCTCATCATCCATGTTTTCATTAATCAACGACAACATGCACGTTCGAAAAGATACATGCTCTTCTAGCACATCGCTGCTGCCACTTGTTGATATGGATGATTGCCTTATGCACGGTACCAAATTTGGAATACAATGCCTGGATGACTATCTCAAGGGTCAATACTTCATCTAGTATTGCCTTCTTCAGTTCTGCTCGGGCAGATGTTGTAACCAATTGTCCTCCCTCCTTGGCTATTTGTAACTCCTTCACCCTTCACTCATTCTCAACTATCAGAAAGCGAACACTCGAGCTAGTGTCTTCAACATATGCTCTGGTATCATCGGCTAATGATGTTGGATGTTATGCACGTCAGAAATGATGACTCATTCCTTGAACTGTGTAGGATATGTATGATCATCCAGAGTCGACACTCTGTGAGATTGCACAACCCTATGCCGAGACTCGTCGAATGAAATGTTATGCATCTCTCATTCTAGTTGATTTCCAAGGATCTTAGTGTCTCCTTGGTCACTTAGGACTTGCTCGTCTTCTGGATGCGGTGAAGCTGGTGGGTTGACCTCTTGGTGATGAGGCATGACATCGATGTCTTTCTCTAACTCTTGCTGCTCCGTATCCATATCCATCTGTTCAAGTGCTCACTCTATCTCTTGAGTGAAGTCCTTTTCCTGTGATGGTTCAGCCTGTCTACTTGATGCCAGTTGTTTTGATGAGTCTACTACTTGTACGAGTGCAATTTCATTTATCTACACAAGTTTCACCCCCCATTGTACCTGTTCCTGTTGCACTTCCTTCTCCTGTCTGCGCAACTCATGTTCCTTACGGAGTTTCTCCTTCAACTCATGCAACTCCTTCTATGTTTCCTCACTCCTCAGTTTCTCTCTTTGCCTTTGCGTGTTTCTCTTGTCGCACTGTTACCTCTTTCCCTCTATTGCCAAAGCTTTTTTTTGTACAAGTGGATTTTCTTGAAACTTACAGCTTTGCTCTTCCTCCATGTGGTTGACAATCTTCCTCTTATCCTTGTCGCGCACTAGTATGTTCACCTCTGCTGCTGCTACTACTGCTTCTAGTGCTCTCCGGGATGTTGCTTCATGCTGCTTCACTATCCATTCCATAGCAAGGCCGACCAGTGCATTGTGTCTACAGGAGTTGTAAAAATATCTCGATGGGTCCTCCACTACATAATGGCATGCCCCGTGGATCCATTTGAACCATACTCTCGTGCTTTGATCTTTCAAAAGACAATTTGAGTCATATGGATTGTAACTTCGAAGGTCGAATGGATACTTCTTCATCTACTCTACTTTGACATCCACATGCTTGAAACTCTGTATCTCGTATAACCTGATCTGTAACGGAAGAGTGGGCCAAGGTATCTTCTTCTTCTAATGCAACCTAGCTGCTAATCTTGCCAAGACGTGATATGATACTTCTTGCATGACAAACTTGTCTAAGGGAAACTTTGGTAGAACATGTGGAGGCTTCTCCATTCTGTACATCCATATGAAGGTGATGGATGGTGAGGCATACCAATCGGCTATGTCGATCAGTGCCTCCATTGTTGCCTTCAACATGCAGGGTGGATCCTGTTCGAATATCATCTTGTAAACCGGGGTGACAAAATGATCGAATAGTTGTGCAATGACTCCTCTAAAGCTACATTTAGAAAACATCTTACAGTAAGTGATCACAGTAGTCTCCTCCAATGTCCATGCCCACTTCAAGCCCAAGAACTCTTGTCTGGCATAGATTGCATCCAAGATGTTGGCAGACATGTAGATCTCTACTTGCATACCTTTGGGTGGTTGTTGAGCACTTGTTACCTATTCCTTCAGCTGGTGAGACAACATGTCAGACCAGTTGCATGCTTTGCCTTCTCTGGCCAATTTCTCCAACACGATCACCCAACTCTGTGGAAAGATTTTCATGCTTTCTTGGCCATATGATCAACATACAAAGATGACCAAGTATTGATACGCCTTTTGCAGTATCTTCGTCTTGTAGACCTGGTTGGGTGTCATCTTGAATCTAGCCAGATCCTTCACCTAGTTCTTCAAAATGTCTATGGAGTTGTCATTACTGTTGGGTATGCTAAAGAGAGTCTCAATGATGATCACGAGCTCTGACATCTGATACATCTCATCATAATCCTGTGCCTTGAAGGTAGAAATCTTTGTCCTACTGATAGTTCCCAATGTCATCGTCTCACGATTAGTGTGTGAGTTGATCCAATGTATCATGTTTGCACATGGGAGCACGAGATACCTGCATGCAATCTGGTACAAGACAGATTTGTGGATGTTCACATAGAATTAGCGGTCTTTGAGGTCTTTCCGAAATGTGCCTACAAATGCATCATTAACCTCTTTCCATTTCAGCTTGATGTCCTTGTCCACAATTAGCTTGGTATCTGCATAGATCGGTAGATCGTAGACACTCGCTCAATTGATGCTCTAGTTGCACTTCCGTCAATGTCCTTTGATCCTATTCTCTTGGAGGCCATTGATCCTAAACAGCTAAGAGGCAGACGAACACCTGCTAGATTTGGAGACAAAGCGATATGCATGGAAAGAAATATGTCAGCGAAAACCAAAGAAAACTTGAGGAACGACATGCAACATACCTAGGGATTGACTGGAAAATATTGCGCAATTTCTTCTGCGAGGCTAGCTGACTGGCTGCCAGAACTGTGTAAAAGGTAGTCTAAGTTGTCTGGGGAGGCTTGCTGATTGGCTGCTAGAACTATGCAAAAGGTAGTCTAGGCTGTCTGGGGAGGCTGGCTGGCTATTGGATTTGCACTATGTGCAATCCAGGCTAGCTTGTTGGCTGCTGAAACTTTGCAATGCGCAATTTCAGCTGGCAATGGTTGTAGGCCCAATGACTGCATTGCGCAATTTTCTGGGCTAGTAGTCATTGTCCCTCAAAATTGCATAATGCAAGACAGGAGGATAGTCATTGAGAAGAAATGCACATTTTTAGAGAGGAAGACAAAGTCTTCCCTCTCAGAATTGCGCAAAGCTATCTTGGTGAGACAAAGTTTGGGCCAAGGCTGCCCAGACCCGCTGATGGGTAACTAAAGGCAAATGTGAAGGTGAATGCATGGAGATATTGAGTGTAAGAAGGAGTAAATGATCATGCATGCAAACAGTGAATGAAATATTAAAAAAACGAAACAACATGCATGCAAAATAGTTTCATGCATGAAAGTGAAGCAAGTCGTCGAATCAATCATCGTTCATGCAAAGTAGTTTCATGTATGCGACAACAGTGAGATGCTATTGAAAACTGAAATGGTGCTAGTACAAGCTAATATGCATGTAAACGACAATAGGCGTCCATAGAAATCAAGCAAATGACACTCACACAAGTGAAAACACAAAAAGCGATAGAAATGCTGCAAAAGACAAGTTAAGACCACTTACCTGTGAATAGTTGAGCTGGATGTGTCGGAGAGTCCTGGATGTGCCATTGAATGTTAGAGCTCCAAGATTGATGTAAATGAGTGAGCTCTGAAGTGTTGAATAAATAAGTTTAGGCTCATTACGCGCATTCCACAAATTTAGGAAAGAGTGACACTTGGAGGAAAGATTATAAAAGGATCTTTGCATGTAACCTCCAGCTGCTAATTTCTTGAGGGAGATGCTTAGCTTGCAGCAAGACTAAGTCCGGAGAATCAGCCTGTGAAGGGGCGTAACAAGCTTTGATGGACAGACTGTCATTTTGCAAGAAAATCACTGAAACTTGTTTACTTGACGAAGCAAGACATAATGTTGTGAAAAGTTGGTAGGGAGGCTCAAAAACAAAGGCAAGGCAAAATTTTGGAGGGTGGTTGTAGCCGCTACAACACGTCTATGGATCTTTGTTTATCCAACTCCAATTACACAAAATTGAAAACTACTATATATTTTAATAGTTTATTTTTAATTCAATTTTAATTAATTTCTTTTATCATTGAGCCGAGAAACTCATTTTACAACCCAATATGATGTATATGGATGTCCACTTATCATCAAAATTGAAATTTTGCTCATGTCGACATAAAAAAAAAAAACTAAAAAATTAAATTAAATAACATACAAAATATTAAATAAATTATCTCATAAAAATATATATAAAAAAATTAATCCTCTCAATTCTATGTTGATTATATTTTTTATATAATATTAATGTAATTAACCGTTAAAAAATATTAAAAATAAATAATCTATATAATTAAAAAATTAATAACAAATTAAAACACTGCGAAAAAAGGAAGAGAGACAACACTCAAAACAAGCCCATGGAAAAATTCAACGAAATGTAATTTCCTTTTCCATAAAAATTTCTTCAAAAATTAACGTCCAACATCAACGTAAACTAAATTATTATAATAAAACTCAACGTCCGCCTTCGTGACATTCCTCTCTCTTTTTCTTTCTCGTAAAGCTTTTCGTGAACAATTTGACCTCTACTTGTTTTTCTTTTTTAATTATAAATTGAAAGACAATTTCTGTTCTTTTAATGTTAATATTATTTAATATACCAACTTACACATATATAAAACCTATCAATTTCAGATAAAAAATAAATTACAAAATCATATCAACTTGTAATATTTAAAAATAAAAAATAATCTATCTAAAATTTATATAATAATCACTATTCAACATTATAACACTTACTAATAAAATAATAATAATTCATAATAATTTATCTAAAATTTATATAATAATCACTATTCAACATTATAACACTTACCAATAAAATAATAATAATTCATAATACTCTATCTAAAATTTATATAATAGTGACTATTCATCATTATAACACTTATAAAAAAAATAATAATAATTCATAATAATCTATCTATGTCACTAGTGAGGAAAGCATTTTATTTCTAAATTTATTTATCCCTCTGCTATTGTGCTAATATCTTATGTGTGTTACACGACCTCACACATTATTAAAAAAAAAACGCATACACTTAAAAGTGAAATAGCTATCCCTATTTAGTTCATGTTTTATTGGTGTGAATGGTAATAATACAATTTTTTTTTAATCCTGGGTATTTGATAAATAAATATAATTAAATTTATTTTTAGGTCGATAGGCCTTTCCTTTGAAAAGGGACCTTCGTCGTCCCTTTTGTTCTCCCGCTGACACGTGTCGTCGGCTCCCCTTCATCCTCGTGCTGACATCTGGTGGCGGGTTTTCAGGTTTCGGGTTTTTGCAGGTTTGTTGGATAAATCTCCACGCGCGTTATCCTAACCCGATACGATCGAACATCAATACTCTCGGAATAACCCTGCTGTTTTCCCCGCTGTCCTCTCAATACCCTCTGGATTCCCATTCTGCTCAACGCTCGACCCTCCATTCTTCTCTGCAACCGTGCTAGGGTTTGAGGGACTCTCGTTTTGCTACCACACTAGTGATTGTCCAGACTGCTCTTCCATGCCATACGAATTTCAGTCGGTGCTAGAAGACACTTTGAGTCCTTTTCCAGCGAGAAACACCACGGTAATCCATGTCTCTGCTCTTTCTCATGTTCAATCACAGTTATTTTTTTGTTGTTTTGTTTCAAGTTCGTGCTGGTTCTAATACTCAGCTAATTATTACTGCAGGTATTATGGTGGCCTTGTTTGTGTCATCGGCTGATACCCAAGACTAGAAGCTTGTCCAGTTTTGAGTTCTTATTCTCGGTTCACTAATTGCTTAACCCTAACTAGGAGTGTCTACCCCTCACAAGTGAAATGAGACAAGGGTTAAAGTCCGCGAGGTGTTGGTCATCCGGAGCACACGACATCCAGGCCAGAGCTCATGGGCGTTTCCGCTCCCCAGGTATGACCAGGCCGTTAGATTTATTTATGCGTTTTAGTCCCAAGTCTGGGCACGGGTTAACAAAACAATTTACTTGTACTTAAGCTTTTGTAGTCCTTTGCGTCGAGGCCACAACTTCTTTATCACTGTGTATTAATTATTATTTGACCATTGAGCCAAATACATCTGTCATATTTTTCCATGACTTAACAGTCGTAAGGTTTATTTATGAATTTTGAAATGGGTTTTTTAAAATGGCTTTCCTGCACACAGGGCGTGGCTTCTGCTGTTAGATCCACTGCTTGATTGGCTCTGCTAATAATCAAAACGAGTAGGACGAGAAGAGGAACGGATTTCCGGGGAATATCTTCTTGTAGTTCCTTTTGATCTGATGGGAGGGGGATGTACAGAGGCCGAATGTCCAGGGACTCTGTTTTTGCTCACTGTAAGAAATGTTGCAGGGGAGGGGAATGAGAAGCAGATGGTGAGGAGTATGATCATAACTTTGAATATGATTGGCCTTCTTTTTTATGCTGTTTTGGCTTGGCACAGAATGAGTTTATTCCTACTGTTAGGGTATCAGATAGAGAAATGGATGAAGATAAGTATTCTACATGGAACGGCTTGCAATGGAGTCCTCCAGAATCACCAGAAGCCCTCATGCATTTCCTTGGAAAGGGTGTTATCTACTCGTTGCTGATCAATAAGTATATTTCTATTTTCTTTGTCCTGTAGTGGCATACTCAAGTTTATTTGTTTGTGAAGTACATTAGATGATTTTGTTTCACAGAATTGTCTTTTTGGCATCGTTAATTTTTGCTTGTAACTCTTTTTTTGTGTGTCTTTTTACAGTGCCGGATCTTACAATTTTGACTTTTTCTGGAGATTTTCAGGGGTAAGGGTTGTCTCTCTCTCGAAACATTACTATCTTGGCTTTTTGAATATAGGGTTTTTGGTCTGACCATTCATTGGGGTTATGCTTTAAGGATTAACCCAGCTTACCCAGCATATAAAAGGGAATATGAAGTGTTCAATTGGTGTGCTACTAGCAACTTGCATATAGGTAGTCTTAGTTTGACCCTCGGACATCGAAACTGGCTATCTGCTAAGGTATCAATTATATGTATTTTTCTTAATTTTCTATATAGTTTCCAAACTTATAGGTGTAAATCTCACTTTGGTTCCTACTTTTCCGTTCAATACCAGGCGTAAATTTGCCAGCCTCGTGGATTGCCTCTTTCGTTCACATTTGGGTTTAACTTAGCTGGTGCTGTAATTTTCATGGACAGATGTAAATGAGTTTGTGATTTTAATTTCTGAGTTGCAATGCAATTTTATTATGAGCCCTGCATTTTCACAAACAACTTAAAATTAGTTCTACATGAGGCCTGGAAATGCAGTCAAATCTTTCATGATGCATTGTGCAACAGTGAATGATGACTAAGAACATTCAGAAGATATTATTGCAAACTTTATTGGAAAAATAGTCCCCTCACCAAGCAGTTTCTAGCTGCCGTGGGTTTCTGGTTAAGGGTTAATGGCTGTTGGTTTTCAGCCATTTACCATATTTGTTGGTGCATTACTAGGACTTTCTTTGTTGAAAGCTGCAGCATGGAGTCAGTTGAAATGCCATAGCTTGTATTTTTCTCTCCATGTTATGGATAGCTTTCAGATTGAATAAGAAAGATCCGAGTTACTGAACTCTGTTATTTCCAGCGACTCTCCATTAGAGCAATGGATCGGTAAGCTTTGAAATTCTCTCGGTGCTATCTACTATATGCTATGCTAGATATAGGTAGATTTATGTGATAGCACATTCAACTCTTTGTTTTAGACTATAATCATTTTACATTTTACATTTGATAAATGATGCACACAGGGCGTGGCTTCTGCTGTTAGATCCACTGCTTGATTGGCTCTGCTAATAATCAAAACGAGTAGACGAGAAGAGGAACGGATTTCCGGGGAATATCTTCTTGTAGTTCCTTTTGATCTGATGGGAGGGGGATGTACAGAGGCCGAATGTCCAGGGACTCTGTTTTTGCTCACTGTAAGAAATGTTGCAGGGGAGGGGAATGAGAAGCAGATGGTGAGGAGTATGATCATAACTTTGAATATGATTGGCCTTCTTTTTTATGCTGTTTTGGCTTGGCACAGAATGAGTTTATTCCTACTGTTAGGGTATCAAATAGAGAAATGGATGAAGATAAGTATTCTACATGGAACGGCTTGCAATGGAGTCCTCCAGAATCACCAGAAGCCCTCATGCAATTCCTTGGAAAGGGTGTTATCTACTCGTTGCTGATCAATAAGTATATTTCTATTTTCTTTGTCCTGTAGTGGCATACTCAAGTTTATTTATTTGTGAAGTACATTAGATGATTTTGTTTCACAGAATTATCTTTTTGGCATCGTTAATTTTTAGTTCTAACTCTTTTTTTGTGTCTTTTTACAGTGCCGGATCTTACAATTCTGACTTTTTCTGGAGATTTTCAGGGGTAAGGGTTCTCTCTCTCTCGAAACATTACTATCTTGGCTTTGTGAATATAGGGTTTTTGGTCTGACCATTCATTGGGGTTGTGCTTTAAGGATTAACCCAGCTTACCCAGCATATAAAAGGGAATATGAAGTGTTCAATTGGTGTGCTACTAGCAACTTGCATATAGGTAGTCTTAGTTTGACCCTCGGAAATCGAAACTGGCTATCTGCTAAGGTATCAATTATATGTATTTTTCTTAATTTTCTATATAGTTTCCAAACTTATAGGTGTAAATCTCACTTTGGTTCCTACTTTTCTGTTCAATACCAGGCGTAAATTTGCCAGCCTCGTGGATTGACTCTTTCGTTCACATTTGGGTTTAACTTAGCTGGTGCTGTAATTTTCATGGACAGATGTAAATGAGTTTGTGATTTTAATTTCTGAGTTGCAATGCAATTTTATTATGAGCCCTGCATTTTCACAAACAACTTAAAATTAGTTCTACATGAGGCCTGGAAATGCAGTCAAATCTTTCATGATGCATTGTGCAACAGTGAATGATGACTAAGAACATTCAGAAGATATTATTGCAAGGGTTAAGGGTTAATGGCTGTTGCTTTTCAGCCATTTACCATATTTGTTGGTGCATTACTAGGACTTTCTTTGTTGAAAGCTGCAGCATGGAGTCAGTTGAAATGCCATAGCTTGTATTTTTCTCTCCATGTTATGGACAGCTTTCAGATTGAATAAGAAAGATCCGAGTTACTGAACTCTGTTATTTCCAGCGACTCTCCATTAGAGCAATGGATCGGTAAGCTTTGAAATTCTCTCGGTGCTATCTACTATATGCTATGCTAGATATAGGTAGATTTATGTGATAGCGCATTCAACTCTTTGTTTTAGACTATAATCATTTTACATTTTACATTTGATAACTATTCTTAGCTACTGTATGATGTTGTAGGTACAAGGTTATCAAAGAACTGGGAGATGGCACTTATGGGATTGTGTGGAAGGCGATTAATCGCTCAACCAATGAAATTGTTTGTTCCTTACGCTTGACACTAGAAATAACAACATAGCTGGCATTAAATCCATCATACTAGTATGGCAATTCAGTGTGAAATTTGCCCATTTAAAAATAATTATTAGTTATTATGATTAAGCTATTTTAACATAACAGGGCTGTGGTATTTGGTAGGAAACCGTTTGATCTCATATCTATTTCGTATCTTTTAACAGGTTGCCATCAAGAAAATGTGTCAAACCATGTGTAGAAGATGGTTTTCACATTTCTGATATTAACATCGACATACTGAAAGAGGTATTCTTATAGTCATCCACACAAAATGTATACTTCTAACTTTTTCTTTTCTCGCAACATTTTCCTTATCTCATGTGCTTGATTAGTATCAAAGATATCAGAGGTTTTTTTGTATGTTTACGGATGGACACTTTTTGACTGCAGTAGTTCTTGTATTTTGTCTATGTCCTGAATGATGATGCGATTGCATTTTTTTTCTCATTTGGCCTTGTGCTGAATGTTTTTAGAGGGCAAAGCTCAGGGCTCAAAATTAACTCTGTGTTTTTCAAGAACACCGTGGCTTGGGATGTTGCTTAAGAATTTTCAATCGTGGTTGTCTATTATGCTTTGCTATCTGTTTGCAATTTTTTTGAATTTTTATGTCAGGAAATAAATTTTCTTGGGCCATATGCCTTTTTTCCTAATTCGTTATTTATTGGTTTAGGCAAATATCATATTTTGTAAGTTGTGACCTAGAATAACTACACCGAAGGTGTAAAATACAAGGTTACAAGATTTGCTAAATTTCTGCATGTTATTTGCTTCTCTGTCCGAGTTCTGCTCTTAAGGAATGAGTTTCCATAGTTTTGTCTGTCATTTGCTTAATTTGTTCCTTTTTCACTTTTTTGACATGTTGCTACCCACTCATACAATATATTGGCCACAGTATATCCAAAATTCAGATGCAACTTGTGGAAGAAGTTATGAACATGAAAGAAAAATTATAAGTAGATATTAATAGGACTAGAGAAATTAAGGATGTCACCAGTAGTGTCACGATTGACTTCATCAAGTATAAGCTCAAGAGTACTGGAACTTAACAAACCACCTCAAGTAATGTACATTAAATCCCTTTGTGCTGAATTGGTATTTATGATATGCGTCTTACTGGGATTATATAGAGTCCAAATTCATTTTTATTATAAATTTGAAGTGTGTTTTATCTAATGTCTAGCAATTATAACAAATTGTATACCACATGGAATCCTAATACCTTTTCCGCAGAGAGATTCCTAAAACCTTGGCTAGATATCCTATGCATATAGGAACATGGGATTGTAATTATCTTGCAGTTCTTGAGTTGCCAATGGCTGTCTGATATCACTGTGTAGATGTGTTTGAAGTATCAATGTTTTTTTGTTTCGTTTTTGTTTGTGTAAAAAAATTCAGATCATTCTATTTCTGCAAACTTCATATTGCAATTCTCATAAATCTGAAATATATTTCCTCAAGTGGCTTGTGGTAGCAATCTTATCAAATATTTAAAAAATATAGAGGCCTAACACCATGGATGTATATGCTATACTGTAATTAGCCTGTGTTTTTTGAAGCTGCCAATGATGGTGTCCTTGACTCCATTATGACTGTGTAGACATTTATTTGACCTGCTAATACCTTGTTTTGGTAAAATTAGTCACACCATTGTGAATGTACAAACCCCACATCAAAGTTATCGATTACTGCTGGAGCATCTAGAAAAAGTCCATTTTTTTCCCCTCTGAAGTCAGTTTTGTTTGGTCTCTATAACGTTGTTGGATATTCTATGCAAGTAGAAACCTGTGATTGTAATTAGCTTGTTGTAAGGTTGTGAATGGGTGTATTTGTTTTGAATTGTGTAAATTTGTTTGAAGTATTGATGTCTGTTTTTAATAATATAACTGGCATCTTCGTGTTTATGCAAATCCAATTTTGGCGCTATTAATTATTATTGAGCCATTTAGATCTGAGTCTAATTTCTGCATTTCGTTAAATCTGAAGTAGCTTCCTCTAGTGGCTTGTAATTACCTTATGTTTCTGGAGGTTTCCCAAGGTTATTTTTGTTATAACTCTGTATACATTTATTTAAGTGTTAAACTCAAAAACATTAACAATTAACAATAGATTGAGGGAAATGGAAGGCGATTAACCATATTATAATTTCTTATTTTTTATAAATGCTTTTGCATGCATAAATAGATCGGTGACAAATTATGCACTTGCTCAATCACCTTTTTTACTTTTGCTTCCCATTGTCTGAACTATGACTTTTGCTTCTTTTTGTCTGAACTATGAGTGCTGCGTGATTGTCTGGAAGTTTGCACTGAGTTAAGGGCGGAACTATGACTTTTGCTTCTTTTTGTCTGAACTATGAGTGCTGCGTGATTGTCTGGAAGTTTGCACTGAGTTAAGGGCGGAACTAAAGCGAAAACTTGAAGTTTTCTTCTTTTAAATTTGAAGTTTTTCCAACCTACCAAGAGTTGTAATTCTAGAGATAGCCACTTGGTGTCTCACATGATTCTGCCATGTTTTCAGGTGTGCCTTGAATGACCATAAAAAACCCATTATCTTCTCTATGGCAAGACTCGACCGGGTGAAAAATTGTTTGTCTCATTATCTTCATACGTATGGAAAAAATGCATACTATAGTATTGGTCAGACAACCAAAAAGGACTGGATGAAGACAACGAGGAGTATGAAAACTCTTTTTCCAATTTTTAAAAGGTTTCCGTTCATTTCTAAACTTAAATGCTTTACCCATAGTTTAGTACATTGTTGAACCTTTGTATATACTATAATGAAACTACTTTCTTCTATATCAGGCTGAATATATCAAGCTATCAACATGTCTTTGGACAAATGTATTACAGATCAAGAATATCCTGCACTTAAATGTTAAAAAGATAAAAGACTTAAATTTGCAAATCAGAAGCAGAGCACTTAGAATCTCTTGAATAAAATTTTAACTCGACTGGTAGTAACTTACCCTTGCACAATGCTCCAATGCCTCCGGTTGAAATATTTGACAAGTTATTCTCCTAGTATCTTAGAAGTCATAGTACAACTGATTATTATTCTTCTTAGGAATTGTGCTCCTCATTTATATTTGACGTGTTCAGGGTTTATTATGTTCTTTTGGGTGTTTTGGATCAAAGTAGTCTACTCTGATGAAAATTCTATTGATTCCATATTAACAAAGGATCAAAGAGTACAAGAAAGATACTTGAACCAACATCTCTTCTAGAAAAATTCAACAATTTCAATTTAAAAATCCTATCGGCCTCTCTTTGTACCTTTTGGGACAATTGCTAGTTATATATTATTTGTAATTTAACAAACGACGAGAATAGTTTTGTGTAACATTTGTTTTATTTTTATTTTTAAAATTTTTATAAAATTAATTTAATTCTTTAAGATATTTCTTAAAACTTAATTACAGTATCTCCAAATAAGCTAAATTTTTTATTTATTTTTATAAAGATAATTATTATTTAAATTATCTTTTAAGCAATAAAATGTCATTTACAATATTTTAAAAGCAGTTAGATTTTGTTTTTTTGGTTATAGATTTGGTTTTTTTATTATATAAAAAACTTCCTTCGTACAAAAAAATATGCTTGTCTTGTCATTAACCGATGAGTCACCGACAAATAACGGATGAGTCACCGTGGGAAGAATATATTAGGTTCTATTACGAATGAGGGGCAAGTAATGCAAGTGAGGGTAATTATTATTTATGATTAGGGGCATTTTCATGGTTGTGAATTATGGTAATTATCATTTATGAGAAATATTTTAGTGGGTGTGTGTTAGAGTAGAGTATAATATAGCTAGTAAGTTGATTAATGGAGTTGGTATAGCAAGAAAGATGTATTAATAGTTTAATATAAACTTAGTTTAATTGTATTAGTTTGATATATATTTTTACTTATTGTGTTAATTTCATATTAATACTAAAGGTTTACGAGTTATTTTTTTATATTAATGGTTAAAAGTGTAAATACTTTTTATTATAATAATAGAAATAATATTTATTTATATTACATAGAATATTTATTAATTTTTTAAAACTAGTTAATTAAAAAAATGAGCGATAGCAAAAACATTATATATAGATAAAAGTTTTTGGATTAAAATGTGATTAAACATAATATTAAATAAGATACTAAATCCTCTAAAAACCTCTTCAAATATAACTATCCTCTTAAAACCTCTTCAAATAAGAGTTATAGGATTTCTTATAGGAGTATTATTTTACAAAAATGCGCAAAAAGAATATTACACCAAAGAATATAAAAGGTTCATAGTTAAGATAGTTAACCACTTCTTTGAGCTTTTTGATCATTGGGCTAGTGAAAGCTTGGCTCTTATATATCCATAGGGTTTATGTTTTAGATAATAGAGTCTTTTTCTATTGTACAAAGTTGTATTGAGAGGTTATTTGAGGTTAAGAAGAGAGCATCCATGCACTGTGTGACAAAGAGATATCGAAGGAAACTACATTATGCTTCTATGATTTCTTTCCTTTGTTGTTGTTGAAGGAGAAATTTCATGATAGTAGCATTATGGGATACATTTGCTTGCTCTAGCTTTGTTAACTTATGAAAATTTGTAATCACTATATTATTCATAGATTTATTGATGCCTTCTTGTCTGTGCCTAGTGTTCCTAATTTCTAACCTTGTTGGGTTTTTCATATCCAAATTGTCATATAGAGGTAAACCAAAGCAATCCAAAGGAACTCTAGAAAGCATGAGATAATTCAACCAAGAGTTATCTTTACTCAAGTTAAAAAGTAAATGAGCAATTTGAAACTAAGGATCTAAAGATGGAAAATGAAATATAAAACCAAAACCAAGACCATCAATGGATCTACAAACAACAAATATATACTGAGGGACCAGGGTCACTTGGTCAAGAGTATTGAAATAGCCTCAGTGGAGGGTTGGGAGGAGATGACCAACCAAAAATCAAGATGGAGGATGGATTAGATTCCCAGCTAGAAAGCGCCCATATTTGCCACAAGAAATATGAAATATTTATCCCTAACAACTAGAATCACAACTTTTAAAATCAAACCTTGCTATAGGTGATAAAACATTGCCTTAAATAATAAGCCTTAAAACCTCCACTCAAGATCAAATGCATAATCAAACTAGATTACTGTGTGGTACTTCATTATCCCACATATAATGCAAAATCTCAACTAACAATAAATTACCATGGGCGTGTTGTTATGAAGCTAGTGAGATGTGCAATGATACCTCAAACCGTTATCCCTTACATACATTCATCATATGTCCAAGTGCATTGACAACTAAATGAATTGATTTCCTTAACTCCCTAGATTTGAAATAAGTATTTTTCTTAACCTAAAGATCTACCTCAAAATTAAGTTCTTTTTCACATGAAGAAAATAAACTTCAACAATTTTTTTTTATAAATTAATTAATTCAATAAATAAAAATTAAATTGCTCTTTCCCACATTAACACAATATTAAAATCGATATTATGATTAATATCTTAATATTTTTTTTACTATGATAAATCTAAACCACATAAAACAAACATTATTTGAAATACATTCAATATTCACCTTATTTTCTCTAAATATTTTTATTATACCTTTGTCAAAAATCTATTCAAAATCCTAATAACATTAACATAATCGTAATGCAAATTATAATTATAATTAAATTATAATTTTATATCTAATTCATATATATATATATATAATTACTATCTCCAAATAAGTCACATAGGATTAACGATGATGAATTATATTTAATGAGTCACTTTCATCTATTTAAAACCATTGTTTTTCCACTTGTTTTGATTTAGACTTCCAATTAATAATATAAAAAAATTAAATAAACATGTTTAGGGCCAAACTAACCTGTCACCAAATATCCAAAGATTCTTTATACACATTTGATTTAAATGAACTTTTATTTCGTGAATATCACATTGGAACTTTCACTAAAACCTTTGTGAAAGTTGCTTGTGGTTGTTTGATTATGGTGGGTTATTAATCCCATATAAATGGACCGACCATGTCTTTTTCCCCTTGAGGTATCACTATTATGTGATGGCTCTATAGGATTAAATATAAAACTATTTATGCATTTTCGTCGTTTACGTTGTTTTTTGTTTTTTTTTTTTTTTTAATATACAATTTTATGATGTGAGTAGGCTATCATTATTATTTAATTAAGACTTTGTTTTTGTTAGATCATAAAATTTTAATTTAATAATTAAATTGTTTTTAATAAAAAAGAAATTGTATTACTCAATATTGCAACATTGATTTTTCTTTTATTTTTCTAGAGACCTTATTATTTATGTTTCAATGTGAGTTAACATTTTATAATGTTTACTCGTTTTAAATTTTATTTAATTATTATTCTTTCAGAAAGAAAAAATATTAAAACATTTATTAAATATAGGAAATTCAGTATATAATTAACATAATAAAGTTAAAGTACTTCATATCCAGTAGATTGTTAGTCTTGATACTAAATTATTACCAATATATGCAATCCAAAAAAGAGGACGTAATAATCTATTGAAAATTTAAATGAAATATGATAGTGGTACTCATTAGCTAAATGGTATTTAACAAAAACCCCATAATGTTGGGCTCAAAACAAAAAGAATCAAATCAAAAATATATAGAAGAAAATGCCTTATACTCCTACAATGATAGATGATAAAAACCTGAAGCATATTGTCATAAACCAAATAACAGATGGAGCTTGGTTATGGCATATCAAAATACCCTTCCCCCTTTAGCTTGTCAATGATATATAGATTGTAGAAAATTGATTGTGGATCGATTCATAAACCCTATTTGGAAGGACATTTCACAACCAAATTGTGTTCCCTATATACATGAGAAAATGATATGTGATCAAAAGTGCACTTCGACTGTAAGATACGTTGCAACCATACCAACATAGAAGGATTAGACATGATAGACCGGTCTGTCACCGCATCAAGGATATATTTTGAGACCTCAAATACTGAGAGGGAGTGAATCTGAAGTCTCATAACAAAAACCATCAACCCCCATAGAACCATGAGCTTTGCCTTCTCATTAGTACCAGAAACTATAGACTAATAAAAGTAGAAATGTATATGGAGGTGAATATGTAGCCAAAATCCATAACTACCTTTGCAATTTTGCATTTCCCCATCAAAGAACTTAGCAAGGAAAGACACCTGTGGAGGAGATGATAAATTCCTGTAAAGATGATCAGGCCTCTCAAATGACATCTTACCTGAGAGCCAAATGATAATTTAGAACATATATGATTAATCGAGAATGGCTTGTACCCAAAAATGACACGATTCCTAGGCTTCTAGATCTCCCAGCAAGTGTATAATGGCACTGTTTTGTACCACCCTTTCCTATGAAACCACCACTAAAAGATAGATTCCAAAGAGTGAAAGGAAAAAAAGCGATTAATCTTAAAATGAGACAGGAGATAAGCCCATACCTCCTTTGACACCAGACAATGAATTAAAAGGTGAGAGACTCCCTCTAATGCAACATTACAAAAGATGCACCACTTGGGTTCAGAGAAGCCCCTTTTGAGCAATTATCCCATGTAAGTATTTTGTTTTTCCAAGCCAGCCAACAAAAGTTGATAATTTTGTAAGGTACATGCCACTTCCAAGCCTTTCTAAACCAGCAGATAGTGTGCTTAGGAATTAAAGAATTTGTGATGTGGCGGTAAACCTCGAATACCACCACGGATCCTTGTTTCATGACACTATTTCATACTAAGGAGTCACCCATCTCATTTAGAAGTAAGCCTGCATATTTTAGATTCAATATGAAATGATTCCATGTTGACTCATGAATCTCGGGAAGGCCAATCTATGCTACATTTTTCCAAATTAGATACAGAAAGTGTTACTGTGAGCCAACAATAGCCTGATCTAAAAAGAAAATCCCTCTAGAATGTAAAGCATCTATAAGATCAGATTTAATGATAGATGTAACAATAACTCTGGGAATGACATCCTTGTGAATCAAGATCGGACTCCCGCTCCCAAAAGACCAAATCATGTCTTTAAATAACCAATTTCTCACCCTAGAGAGACTCATCCAGATATGTGACTCATTTTTAATACCCACCCAAACCCATCTATACCAATAGAAAAAAAATCCCTTTCAAGGTATTTATCAGTAATGATATCCTTCCATATCCCTTTGCCAAAAATGGCATGTCATAAAGATTCAATGAGTAGTGCCCAACCAAATATATTAATGTCAAGGATGCCCCATCCTCCAACCTTGACTCCTTTGGTGATCAAAGCTAATTTGATCAGATAATTTTTTGAATTACCATAATTTCCAGACCACAAAAAATGATATATTAATGAATTGATTTTGTTAATAATATATGAGGGAACCCGAAATAGATGCTTCCAAAATGCCGCCAGTTGTTGAGGAACAAGTTATATCAGGAAATACCAATGGTGAGACCAAAGTGATAGACACTTGTGAAATTTATCCAACAACCATCTCCAATCAATAATGTTGTATCTATTTTCCTTCAATCTAAAGCCAAGATATTTTAGGCCCTCATCAATGGAGGAAATTTGAACATTAAAGAGCCTGGAGATATGTAAAATGTCTTCCAACTCAATATCAAAGGATATGAGAATATATTTGTTGTTGTTCATCATTAGTCCCAGTGCTTTACCAAATCTTACCAATACGTGATAAAAAAATTGCCATTGATCAAATGATATAAAGCCAAAAGTTAGAGCATCAACAATAAAGAACATATGAGTAATCGAAACCAACCGTGATATTCGAATCCCCTTAAATGTACCTAGTGCCCGAGCCTCCCTTAACTTCAAGATGAGTCCATCCAAAACCATAATGAATAATAATGGGGACAATGAGCAACCCTGGCGAATGCCCCTACCAACCTCAAAGAACTTTGACGAAAATCCATATATAAGAACAAAACAATTTGTTGAAGTAACATAGGTCATGATCCAAGCAAGTTTCAGATTTGGTTGCCTGATAAGAACCCAAATTGCTCCAGCAAAATATAATTACTTAGTATATTCAAAGATCAAAATGTGGATATACATTAAATTTTAATTTAACTA
>APFE030895100.1:4445-23578 GCA_000404065.3 Pinus taeda
AAGCTTGACGGGGATAGCATATGCTTGTAAAATGTCATTTCGACGGAATCCAATGTCATCAAGTTTTAACGAGTCTGACAAAGGAAGAACTCGGTGTCTTTTCATGTTTAGAGAGTTTGAAAAGATGGCAGAAACATAAACTCCAGGGGTGTCCTTTTTCGTAAAGTTGTGTCTCTCGAGCCCGAAAAAGTATAAAACAATGCTTGAAAGAACCGCCTGACCATTACGATCGAGGAGTACTTTTCATGACTAGTGACTTTGACTTGAAGAAGTAAAAAAGTGACTAAAATCACGTCATTTCATAACCGTTAATGAGCCTGAAACGACAAGGGCCCAACGATCTTTTCGTCTTTACATGGTCAGTAAAGAGCTTAAAGGCGACCGCCTCTTATTTACATTTAACGAGTTAAGAGGAATAACTCGGCAATCTTTTCATATTTAAAGAGTCAGAAAAGAGCTGAAAGATGACTCCAGAATGACTTCTTCATGTATTTACCAAGTCTGAAAAAGTATAAAATATAACTCATTTCACTGTTTAAGTCGCATAAAAAACCTGTTGCTGCACAAAAAGCAAGTGTAAAACCCATTTTTGACAAAAAATATATTGAAATATTCAGAAAAATAACTTTTAAAACCTATTTTGAGTTGAAAAAGCTATAAATATGTCAAATGGTAAAAACAAAATTACTTTTTACTTTTTACCTCACTGAAGAGCAGCAGTGGTCCATTTGGTGTGCGAACTTCTGACGATGATTGTGACAAATCCGTGCTACCATTCAGAGCTCCGTCAGTTCCAGGTAAGAGGCGCTTCCTAGTACTCCATTTCAATCCATTTTTTAATAGTTTCCTTTTACTCGTTAGATATTTGTGGAAGGATTTTAAAAAATTAGGGTCACGCCCATTGGCGCGGGTATCGGGCACGGACCCACCCCAATAGGCTTTTATATGCCAAAGGCCCACGCCAATGGGCGCAACTGTTTTAGAAATAGTCGCACCAACGGCATA
The DNA here is from genome assembly GCA_000404065.3 of Pinus taeda. Taxonomy (NCBI): domain Eukaryota; kingdom Viridiplantae; phylum Streptophyta; class Pinopsida; order Pinales; family Pinaceae; genus Pinus; species Pinus taeda. The sequence continues at coordinate 5,451 of APFE030895100.1, forward strand.
ACCTAAATTTCGCCTTGAATTTCATATTTGTAAATGATTTGACTGCATTTTTGATCCTACTAGAGATCTAATCAAGGGTTTTTTGACGATATGGATGCAGGCAACTGAGAAAAATGGTGATTGAATGGAAAGAGAGGGAGCACGAGAGAGAGGACGAATTGGCCATGGAAGATGAAGCTTACATGGATGCCCTCAGGAATTGCGGGTTGAAGAAATTCTTCCTGACACCTTACGAGCTCAACCTGAGATCTTACAATACTTGATTAGCATTTCAGACGAGAATGAATAAGTGTTCAGACTGCGAGATCAAGTATTTGAATTGGAGGTTTCCGATATCTACTTTATAATCAAATTGTCACACAGAGGTCCGATGCCCATATTGATAGGGAGTAGACCATCTAGCGAGAAAATGGGCGAAGTGATGGCACAAGTGTGCCCAGGGGCACAATTTGGATCTGGGAGTGCGAAGGTAGATATTGCCACCATTCGGGATCTAACACTCAAGGTGGTGCTATTTACCATCACATGGGTTGCGAGGGTGTAGGCCCCGCACGAGGCGACAAAAAATTAGCTCTTATTGGCCTCAGAGTGTATGAATCCCACTATATTTGATTGGGCCACAACAGTGATAGCAAATATGAAGAGACAACTTACGAAATGCAAGCGAGGCAAATTGAAATAGTTTGGCTACGGTTCTATCCTGGTATCATTCATTCTGGAACGATTGCCAATCTTCCAAGGCCAAGGGGCCATAGTAGCTGATCCAGTGCCATGAGAGCCAAGAATGGCTCGCTGGGCAACATTGATGCCCAGAGGGGGAGGGGGCCAACAGATGTCCTGGAGGCCAGAGTTTTTTGGGTTGCTACGTCATCAGTTGATCGTAGTCGAATATTGGCCATATGCATGGACTGATTTCACTAGTGATCTAGATCTCCAACTGCCGGAGGGAGATGAGTGGGACGAAGAGCTGGGTATGATCTCTTTTTGATTTTATGTTTTATGATTTTTTTGTTAATACATGTTCATTCTAACAACAGTTATATGTATATGCATATGTTTTCCCAGAGAGACCAGTTGGCATGTCTCCCATTTCACGAAGAACTCAGCCCGCAGCTGACCCTTAGGAAAAGGGTGCCGAGGGAGGAGAGCTGATCCAAAACCTTGAGGGGATCACCCAGGGGATTCCAGACTATGCTCGGCTGGTAGATGTCCCATTGGCATACCAAAGACATACAGTGAGAGTGCCTAGTCGCCTCCACCACCTTCTAAGACGCCTAGTGCGTGCGGTGATGTGCTATCATGAGCACCACAGGGATTAGACACCTAGGGTCGTCTCCGGATGTATTAAGATGAACATGTATATTTTTGATCTATGTGATGCACGCTGTGCAAAAATTTCGACACACACACACACACACACACACACACACACATATATATACATATGCTTATGGTTTATTGTGTTTTTTATGCTTCTTTTGCTGTTTTAATTACATGTTATGCAAATTTCTGTCTAATACATAATTGGCTAATGCATCAGTTAACGTATTTAATCTTCTTGGAATGTGTTGATATGTGATGAAATCTTAACACATAGATATAACGTTAGAATCCGATGGTCTCTGACGGAATATCGCCCATTGAGCTGGTGGACGACAAGCTGAGAATCTAGGTTCACAACCAATGTTCGAATACCGAGATTGATCACCTCGGCTAGTAACTCAATAACAGCACTATACTCAGCAACATTGTTCGTGGTACAACCTAGACAAACCCCTTGAAGGTCAATTAGCTCACCATGAGGATCGTAGATCACCCATGCTGCAGAAGACAGGTTGTGTGTACTACGGGAGGCACCATTGACGAAACCAACGTAAGGCGAACCAGACATCTGTACAAGAAGCAAAAGGACATAACAAGCATCAATCATGCCGACACACCAAGCCAAAAACATGAAAACACACACACACAACACACCTGCGAAAGCACACGTATGTAAAAATCAGAGTGCCTGGAATTCACGCATAATATTTTTTCAAGTAAATCCCATTCCAGGGCTTATCCAAAGGATTCCCTTCATAGTCAATCAGCTCATAGGCCCCTTTCTACAAAACTCTCTTTACAATATAAGGCCCGTGCCACATGGGTTCGAATTTGCCTGCCCCTAGCTTATCATTGGCTTGATCATAGAGCAGGACTAAATCTCCCTCAATAAAAGAACTAGGATGAATAGTGTGATCGAAGTGAGTTTTCACTCTCTTCTCCTATGCTTCGATAGCTAGAGAGGCTAGTCGATGAGTTTCGTCTAGCCGCTCTAGGTAAAGAAGGCGTTCCTCTAACGGAGTAGTGTCGGGGAGTAATTTGACGGCTAATTTTAAAGAAGGGATCTCGCACTCGATGGGAAGGGTAGCCTCCAGTCCATAAACCAATTGGAAGGGAGTGAAATCGGTGGCATCCTTCACAGAGGTTCGGTAGGCCCACAAGGCAGAGAACAACATCAAGTGCCAGTTGGACTTGTGCATGCCAATGGTTTGTTGAAGCATTGTAACTAGAACCTTGTTGACGGCTTCTACTTGGCCGTTGGCCTGAGGATAGTACAGAGTCAAACTATCGTGTCATAAGCCCAACTAGGTTGTAAGCTCAGTCATCATATGATTACGGAAATGCTTGTCGTGATCAGTGACGATGGCTTGAGGGACTCCGAACCATGGGATAACATGATCAAATAAAAATTGTGCTGCTGTGTGACCGTCTTCAGATAATGTGGGCATCGCCTCGACCCATTTTGTGAAGTAATCAACGGCAACGATGATATACCCATGCCCCCCGACCGAGCGAGGGTTACATATCATATAATCAATGCCCCATTTTACAAAACGGCCGACGGTAACAATGGGGTGCAGTGGAGCGGGAGGCGCACGCATCTTCCGCTGGTAGATTTGGCACTCGTGACAGGAGCAGACGACAAGAATGTAGTCCTTAAAGATGGAGGGCCAAAAGTAACGAGTGCAGAGGATTTTCTGAGCAGTAGCATATCCGGACATGTGACCACCACAAGCGCCAGAATCGTAGTCATTTAAAACTTGCTCAGCTTCCTCGAGTGTTAAACATCGGCGGAGAAAAGAATCAGCGCCGAGATGGTACAGGGTGTCTCCAATAATGCGATATGGTTGAGATTGATGGTGAATCCATCGTCGAGCATCCTTAGATGTATCGGGACGAAAAGAGGACGTCTGTAGATAGACAATGATATCCTCGTACCAGGGATCGAGGGTGTTAATTAAGAAGAGGGTTTTGTCTGGAATATGGTCCTCTAACCGAGAGGGCGCAGTAAGAGATGGCAAAGAGCACAATAATTCAGCAAAGACGAGGGATTTCTTGGACTTGGAAGTAGTGAACTCCAAGTTGAATTCTTGGAGGATAACAATCCACTTCGAGTACTTGCCCCCCAGCAGATGACGCGACAGGATGTACGTCATCGGGTTGCAATCAGAAATCACTGTCATAGTGCGCAACATGATATAATGGCGGAAACATTAGATGGCACAAATGGCGGCCAATGCCAACTTCTCTATGTGAGCTTATCAAGATTTCGTATCTAATAGATTGCAGCTGAGATAATAAATGACGTGCTCAATGTCATCATCATCATCTTGAACGAGAACCATGCCAATAGTGGTATCGGCAGCAGCCAGATACAAAGTGTAATCATGATGGTAATTAGGAGGACGCAACAAAGGAGTGGAAACAAGGAGAGCCTTGAGGTTCTCGAAGGACTCTTGAGCGTCGCAACGAAAAGGGGTGTCCCGCTTTAGTAACCGCGTAAAACCTGTAGCCACCTCGGCATAGTTTGGAATGAAGCATCGTAAAAAATTCACTTTTCCTTGCAAGATCTGCAATTTCTGTAAAGAAGCAGGGGGAGGAAGATTCAGAATGGCCTCGACTTTAAGGGGGTCCAGACGGATGCCCTCTCAGGAGACGATGAACCCGAGAAGTCTGCCAGATTCTACATAGAAGACACACTTATGCGGGTTGAGCCGAATATGGTAGTGTCGACAACGGAGAAAGACTTTGTGAAGATGAGCGGGATGGTCCTTACGCTTAGCTAAATGAGCTGGTAGATCATCCAGGTAAGGTTGCACGGTGTGTTGAATATCATGGAATGCATAGGACATTGCGTGTTGGAAGGTAGCACTAGCATTCTTCAAACCGAAACAAAGCTTTTTGTAGGTGAAAGTGCCCCATGGACAGATAAAGGCGGTTTTGTGTTGATCGGCTGGCTCAATATTAATCTGGTTATAGCCAGAAAAACCGTCCATGAACGAGTATATTTCACTTCTGGCACACTCATCAATGAGCTGGTCAATGAAGGGTGTGGGGTAGTTATCCTTGGGACAGGCTCGATTAATATCATGGTAATCAACATAGACCCTGATGGTGCCCTGCTTTTTATTCACAGGGAAAATATTGGAAACCCAATCTGTGAGTGGGAGGGGGTTGAATAGGCGTCTCAGTGCTAGGTCTCTCGATATGGAGCGGACCAGAACTGGGTGAAGGAGCGCTTGAGGGGACCTCAGGCTCTTTCCCGGCAGGTGACAGATATTCTTTTGCTTGAGTACTAATGTGAATGGGAATAGTTCCAGCCATGAACACTTGAGAACCAAAGGGAGAAGAGGATTGGGATGGGTCAGCCACCATTTGTGTTTGCTCCGAGGGGAAAGGTTCTTTCAGCATCACAGGAGTCCCAGGAGCACCTTTCAACAAGCGACTAACTTCAGACCACCTTGGGCAGTCTTTGGTGTAGTGATCCTTGTCGCAGATAAGACAAGGATACTTGGGTTTGCGCTTGGCTCCTTCCTCGGGTGGAGGTTTAGGGGAATCTTGCTTGGGTTGATCAGCTTTATTTTTCCCTTTTGCCTTCTTTTTTCCTTTCAAGGCTTTATCTGCCATGGTTGACTGGATGACGTTGACCTCGGAAGTCTTACCAGAATTAGACATAGCCTGAGAAGTATTTTCATTTGAAGCATTCGACTTTTGCTTCCTAGGGTTTGCGGAAGATTTCTTAGAGGACGGATTCGCATAACCAATGACACCGTCAATAGATGGCTTTGGCGGAGCTTTGGAAGTTCTAGGCCTCGGGGTGTCAGGAAAATAATCATATAGCATACCGGACTGTGAATAAACAAAGTCAAGGTACTGAGCACGCGTAATAGCCTGCTCTTCCATTACACATGCCCCCATATAGATTTCCCGTGCGATCGCAGGGACAAAGGAGGTTGTAAACCAATCGGTCAGGAGCTAATCAGGAACCCAAAATTTAATTAAACGACGACACCGTCTCCATTCATGTATATTATCATAGATGTGCATGGTTGTATCCTGTTTAAGGGAAGTGAGGAGATGTGTACCTGTCTCATACCGAATTGGCAACTGAAAATGAGTTAAAAATGCCATTGCCAACGAGTTAAAATCTTGAAAATATCTGCGAGCTAGCTCAATATACCACTTAGCAGCAGTGCCATTGAGAGTCCTTTGAAAAAGGCAGAGCCGGACTGAATCGTCAAGCCACGAATTTGACGAACACTAGAGATGATACGTCATAATGTGGGCTTGGGGGTCTTCTCCAGCTTTGCCATCGAATTTGGGACAATCACCGGGAATCTTAGTTGGAACTGGTGGCCAGTACAGATTATGAAGAATAGGATCATTAGTCGGTTTGGACACATCCGACAGTTCCAATGTTGCTAAGAAGGGTAATTGAGGATTAAAGGACATCTGTGGCCGCGAGTAAGAGGTAGCACCAGGGTTCCAACCAGTTTTTGGTTGCCCCCATTTATTTTGTCCAGACATACCTGGCCCATAGGGGTTCGGTTCGTAGGGATTTTGTCCATAGGGGTTATAGCCATAACTGGACGGTTGACCCTGGATTTGTCCCCTAGCATTTCATTGATTACCAACTTGACCAGCAGGAGCAACATATGGTTGCTGGTAATTCTGATAAGGACTCACCTCCATTTGTTGATAATTTTGATACGGGGCAAACTGAGCTTGCCCCTGGGATTGCTGGAAAGCATAAGGTTGTTGGGCTCCATACTGAGCCTGGGGTCCAAGCTGCATTTGATAAGGAGGTTGAGATTGAAACCCAACTTGCATTTGAAGACCAACTTGGGTCTGGGGCCCATCCTGAGGCTAAAAACCGGGTGGAGTTTGGGAAGCAACAACCATTTGCATGCCCGGTTGAGTAGGCCTAGAGAGATGTCCTTGAGAGGATTAGGGTTGTGCCACCTGGCCAGAAGGTTGTCCTGGTTGAGATTAAGATTGGCCCATATGCCTAGAAGGTTGAGTTTGCTAGGTGTTAGGTTGTCCTTGCACAACCGAGGGTTGTCCTAGTGGACCAAATGGCTGAGTGGACTGGGCAGTTGGTTGGCCTAATTGAATTTGAGGTTGACCAACTTGTCCAGACTGTTGACTAGACTGGATAGTGGGTTGGCCTTGCTATACGTAAGGTTGACCACCCTACCTAGAAGGGTATCCCTTCTGAACCCCGGGTTGTCCTTGTTGCATATAAGGTTGTCCTGGATTTCTAGAGGGTTGCCCAGAAGGGTATCCCTGTTGGACCCCAGGTTGTCCTTGTTGCATATAAGTTTGTCCTAAATTTCCAGAGGGCCGCCCAAGATAAGTAAAAGATGAACCACCATAGGCCAAAGGTTGTCCCTGTAAGGGTTGTCCTTATGGGCCTCCAGGTTGCCCTGGATAATATTGTCTGTAATATTGCTGCCCATAGGAAGGCTACGTGTAAGACGGCTGACCTTGATAAGGTGGTCCTTGAAGATCCGCAGGGGGGTAGTTGGCCACCACTGTAACGAGAGGTACCCCAATTAACAGCTAATGGGATTGAGACCTCAACTGCAGGCTGAGATGGTAAGGATCCAAGATAAAGGTGATGCCCTACGAGATCATAGTAATGTAACGGACCTTGCAAGCTCGGATTCTGGACAGCTTGAAAATACTGATCGTATGCCCCCCTGCTGGAATGGAACCAGAAGAAGGTGGGGCATTAAGCGTAGGATCGAAAACTCCGGATGTAGGTACCGATTGGCCACTATTTTCCGAACAGGGGGACGGACCAGCAACAGTGGTCACAACCGAGGATGCAGAGACGACACTAACAATAGGCGCTAAAGAAGCTACACAAACAGTTGGAATAGTTGGGACTGAAATGACAGATGTATTGTGAATTTGAGGAATAAAAGATCCCAAAGTCGGAGTGATGTTGTGATCCCACATAGTACCCGTAAAGGAGGTCCTAGAACCAATAACATCCCTCAAAGCCCTATAGCGTAAGGGCAATGTGACACTGAGGGGGATGACACTGAAGGGTGGGGTTTCCACTGAGATAGGAGTTTCAGCACTCATCACAACGGATGCTTCATTGACAATGGGGGATGTGTCATCCATATCATAGGAAGACATTGGGACCGAATCACTAGGAGGAGTAATAGGAATATCCTCTTCGAAGGGCTCCCAAACAGGGTTCCAATGGATATTGTAAAAATTGTCTTCTGGAGCGCGAGAGTTCAACAGTTGGATACTCGGAATAACAGGGAGAGTACCACTACCAACCGGTGTCTCAGGAGCAACAGAAGAAGGAGACCCTTGGTCACTTGGAATGGGAGACGCGATCGATGATTCTGCCAGGATGATTCGATTCAAAAATCCTAGGCAAACTAATGAGAAAGGACCCTACTCAAGCTAACGCAAACAAGATCTAACAGGGTAAATGTGAACGTGGCTGAATAAATTTTAAGACACAAGGACATAACTTGACCTTTTCATCTTTAAAGAGTCGAGAAAAGGACAAAAAGATGACTCTAGTCGCCTTCGAATGTTTAATGAGCCTGAAGTGACAAGTTCTTTGATGAGCCTTTTCTTTTAGGGAGTCCGAAAAGGAGCAAAAGTGACTACTCTGGAGAACTAGGAAAAGGTTTACCAGACAATCTGTGAAACTGCATATACACCTTGGCAATCATATGAAAACCAAGGACTTTCCGTACGGTAGTCAATATTCTTGAATGCTGTGTTTGGTGCATTACGGGTTGTAAGGTGACAGACACGGCTTCCTGTGGATAAAGGATGATAACCTAGTGGGGTCTCCCCATATACTCGATGGTACGTGGGAGCACAATTCTGTACTAGACCACTATTGAGTCACAGAAGGAGGAATCACCCAACCTTGAGTGGAAACAAAAGTGACTAGGTGTAACGATGTCAGAGCACGTCTCTAGCCTAGACCTCTAAACAGTGTGCGTTATGTTCCAATGCGTTGTTAGATTCATTCAGTTCATTTTAAAGTTGATCTTGGATTATGTTTTAATTTTCAGGCCTTATCGCATGTAATGTCTCAAAATTTCCTAAATGCAAGCTATATGCCACAGTGTATCATTTTGTTCGATGAATGCTAACTATAAGAGAGTTGAGAGCTTTCACACAAACAAAATGATCATAAAACAACCAACGATGTCTCTAATGCAGCTAATGGAAATCAAAAATCTTTTCTTCAAAGTCACTAATCACTAATAACAACGAAAAGCTCTAATTCACATTAACTAATGAAAAGCAAAAGATAATTTTTTTTTTTAATGTTAAGGGAAAGATGCACTAAACAAACTTTGAGAAATGATAGTAAAAGAGCAAAAACAAGTAAATTTCACTCAATCCAAGCACAATCAGATCCCTAAATTGACAAAGTAGTCCTTCAAAACCGAGAGAAATCCCAAAGACACAATTGAGCCTTGTAATCTAGGCCCAAAGCGAAATAAGGCGGAATTCAAGCGAAAAAGAGGTAGGTCACTCAAACAGCGCAATGAAATGATTAACAACCACTAAACAAGTACAAGGGAGAAATCATAAAGTTGACTGGATCAATAAAAGACCAAAAACTCCTAAGGAAGGCTGCCCTAGGGCTAAAAGCATGGAATCGATAGAAAATGGCAAACAACCAAAGGATGAAGGTTAAAACCAGTCAAACAAGACTCCAATACACTCGAGCAATCGAGAAAATGTATTCAAAACAAAGACCAAGCTCAGAAGGCTTAAAATCAAGCAAACTTTAGCAGTTCCTAGGCCTAACGCGATTGTCAGGCTAAAACTAGTGCCTTTTAAGGATTGGCGCGAGTTGTATATTGACAACTAGCACTAATTGGCGTGACTGTTATGAAAATAAGCACACCAGTCAAGTTTGTTGTGCCAAAATTAAAAATAAACAATCCAAAACCAGGCCAACGATAACCAGGTAAACCAAGAAGAAAAAAACAACAAAAGAACCCATCCCAAAAGGCTGACCAAGCAAGCAAAAAATAAAGAAACAACCAAAAAGGCAAGACAAGCTCCCCAGTGGAGTCGCCAAATTGTTGAGGAGGTAAATCCCCTCTGCAGATAGAGGCAATCCCTACTAGCCCAAACTGGGTCTAGCAACAATCATCAAATGCTACAGCGCAAGTTCCTAATTGCAAATTAATAGACCAGTGATGAAGGCTTACCTGGATTCCAACGCTATTGTTTGTAGGAGAGGTGGTGCTCCCGTTCCTTTGCTCCGGCAAATCACAATCCTCACGATCTCCATGAATGGAACCTGCACATACAAGAAACAACACAAACACAAGCATAAAATCCAGTATATGCAACTATATGTCAGTCAGAAAGGACATAACTCATCATCATCACAAATAATAACAAGATTGGAACCATAACCAATAGTCGTTCATTAATAATTAATCAAAGGGGATTACAACCAATATTCTGACGCTGGATTCTCCTTTGGTGGGTAGTCAGCATCACATGTCTCACAAAGCTTGTCGAGAATAAGGATAAGCCTCTCCCTTTGGATCTTGGACAATAATCTCCTTGCTTGGATTTGGCCTTATGGGAATCAAGAAGGCTCTTGTAGCATGAAGCTTTTGGGAATTTTGGAATTCTAAATCTCTGGAACTAGCTTGCAAAGGAAAATGGGCAAGCTTTTATAGATGGAGGAAGGGGAGTTGGGATCATAACCAATAATCATGGGATTGGCCATATCATCAAGGAAGCTTCCATGAGAGGTGGCAAACCATTTCCCCTCTATGGAAATCCGTAGGCGAACCACCCAACTCAAGATAGATAGCAGTCCAGGAATTTGTTAGGACAAAACTTCCATCGTTTATTTGTTAGAAAACACCTCTAAATATGGTTGGCGCGCCCTCTTTGGAGGATTTTCCCCCTTGGTGCGAGGGCTGAACTATGGGACTGCGCCAATGGAAAAAGAGTTGTTTTTAGGGTTTTTCAGCAGGAGATGTCTTCAGGGCAAATAAAGCTCATGTTCAGAGGAATGCAATGTAGGTGTTTTCAGGCCATGTCACTTCTCATAGGTCCCGGAATGAGTCCTCCAAGATACGAGAGAGGGGTAGCAGGGACAATGACAAATTTTTGTGTAACAGATGCCCCCTAAAGCATGAGGTCCGAGAGAGAGATAGGGGTGAAATGCTTTACGAGAACATGTCCAACCGAAAACACTTTTGCCGGAAAACCTGCGTGGAGAAGTACAACTGATATCTCAAATACATGATATATGTGGTATGGGCGCAGCCATCCATAGCAGAGTACACAATAATCTAGATCCAAGGTATGGGCGCAGCCATCCAGTGAGGATCAATAAATAGACTCAGGCATGGTCGTGGCCATCCAGTGAGGATCGATAAATAGACTCAGGCATGGTCACAGCCATACAGTGAATGAGTCATGTAATAATCATAATAATCCATAAAATCGTAGCCTGGATCCCAACAGACAAAATCCAGGGTCTTGCGCTCCATCTCGATCAGAACAAAGTACAAGTTCAAGCATGCGAATATAGGAGACGAAGTCAAACATGCAGAAACATCGTCTGAGTACCAGCCAATGGTGAAATTTGTTAACAAACGTGAGAGGTACCACCAATAATGATAATGGCCCTCCAGGTACTACAGGTACAATCTACGGCGTGTGAATCAGTGAGCCGGCGTCGAACACCCGTAGAATCATTCGATCGAAGGCCAATGATGAAAACCTCGCGTCGAATGCGAAGAACCTACCATTGAGGCATGCAGTCTCCAAGGCACCAGGAGGGAGTCTCTAGATCATCTTCTTGGATAATGAGCTGAAGTCGACAGGAAGTGACCTTAACCGAAGGTGGGGCATAGTGTTTCCCACATCATCGACGCGAGACGGAGGAAGATAATATTTTTGTGAATCAGGATTATGAGTTAGCAGAGGGAGGTTGATATTTTGCAGAGGTCAACATCTCTTGAACATATCGGTGGCACGACATTGGACTTGGCAGTATTTGACATCAATCGATCAGAGGTCATGGTGACAAGGCAAAGAGCAGATGAGAGGTCAAACAGGATCACCCAAACCCACGGAGGCAAGTGAAAACGAGATGAGATGTTCCCACCCTGACACAAATGTAGGCAAGTGCCCCGTTCAAGAGTGACATACTATCGACACGACAATGATTCTAGTTCCATTTTCCCCACCATGTCTGGTGAGTACCCCAATTATTTTTATTAACAAGCTTGACGGGGATAGCATATGATTGTAAAATGTCATTTCGACGGAATCCAATGTCATCAAGTTTTAACGAGTTTGAAAAAGGGAGAACTCGGCGTCTTTTCATGTTTAGAGAGTTTGAAAAGACATCTGAAAAGTAAACTCCAGGGGGGGTCCTTTTTCATAAAGTTGTGTCTCTCCAGGCCGAAAAAGTATAAAACAATACTCGAAAGAACAACCCGACCATTACGATCGAGGAGTACTTTTCATGATTAGTGACTTCGCCCTAAAAAAGTAAAAAATCGACCGAAATCACGTCATTTCGTAACCATTAACGAGCCTGAAACGACAAGGGCCCGACGATCTTTTCGTCTTTACACGGTTAGAAAAGAGCTTAAAGGTGACCGCCTCTTATTTACATTTAACGAGTCAAGAGGAATAACTCGGCAATCTTTTCATATTTAAAGAGTCAGAAAAGAGCTGAAAGATGACTCCATAATGACTTTTTTGTGTATTTACTGAGTCCGAAAAAGTATAAAATATAATTCGTTTCACCATTTAAGGCGCATAAAAAACCTGTTGCTGCACAAAAAGCAAGTGTAAAACCCATTTTTTACAAAAAAAATATATTAAAATATTCCAAAAAATAACTTTCAAAACCTATTTTGAGTTCAAAAAGTTATAAATATGTCAAATGGTAAAAACAAAATTACTTTTTACAATTTACCTCACTGAAGAGCAGCTGTGGTCCATTTGGTGTGCGAACTTCTCACGGCGATTGTGACAGATCCGTGCTACCATTCAGAGCTCCGTCAGTTCCAGGTAAGAGGCGCTTCCTAGTACTCCATTTCAATCCATTTTTTGATAGTTTCCTTTTGCGCATTAGATTTTTGTGGAAGGATTTAAAAATTTAGGGCCACGCCCATTGGCGCGGGTATCGAGCACGGATCTGCACCAATGGGATTTTATATGCCAAAGGCCCGCGCCAACAGCAGAACCCAATTTTTGCCTTAAATTTCAGATTTGTAAATGATTTGAATGCATTTTTTGACCTACCAGAGATCTAATCAAGGGTTCTTGACCATATGGATGCAGGCAACCGAGCAAAATGGTGATTGAATGGAAAGAGAGGGAGCACGAGAGAGAGGACGAATTGGCCATGGAAGATGAAGTTTGCATGGACGCCCTCAGGAATTACGGGTTGAAGAAATTCTTCCCGACACCTTACTTACGAGCTCAACCTGAGCTCTTACAATACTTGATCAACATTTGGGATGAGAACGACAAGTGTCCAGACTGCGAGATCAAGTATTAGAATTGGAGGTTTCTGACATCTACTTTATAACCGGATTGTCACGCAGAGGTCCGGTACCCATACTGATAGGGATCAGACCATCTAGCGTGAAAATGGGCGAAGTGATGGCACGAGTGTGCCTAGGGGCACAATTCGGATCCGGGGTTGCGAAGGTAGACATTGCTACCATTCAGGATCTAGCACTCAGGGTGGTGCTATTTACCATCACGCGGGCTGCGGGGGCGCAGGCACTGCAAAAGGTGACAAAAACTCAGCTCTTATTGGCCTCAGAGTGTATGAATCCCACGATATTTGATTAGGCCACAGCAGTGACAGCAAATATGAAGAGACAGCTCACGAAATGCAAGTGAGGCGAACTGAAATAGTTTGGCTACGGCTCTATCCTGGTATCGTTCATTCTGGAACGATTACCAATCTTCCAAGGCCAAGGGGCCATAGTAGCTGATCCAATACCACGAGAGCCAAGAATGGCTCGTTGGGAAGCATTAATGCCCAGAGCAGGAGGGGGCCAACAAATGTCCTGGAGGCTGGATTTTTTTGGGTGGCTACATCATCAATTGATCGTAGTTGAAGACTAGCCATATGCAGGGACCGATTTCATTGGTGATCCAAATCTCCCACTGCCAGAGGGAGATGAGTGGGACGAAGAGCTGGGTATGATCTCTTTTTGATTTTATGTTTTATGATTTTTTGTTAATACATGTTCGTTATAACAGCAGTTATATGTGTATGTAGATGTCAGACCAGAGAGACCAGTCGGTATGTCTCCCATTTCACGAAGAACTCAGCCCGCAGCTGACCCTCAGGCAGAGGGTACCAAGAGAGGATAGTTGATCCAGAACCTTGAGGGGATCGCCCAGGGGATTCCAGACTATGCCCGGTTGGCAGATGTCCCACTGGCATACCAGAGACATACAGTGGGAGTGCCTAGTCGTGACCACCGTCTTCTGAGATGCCTAGTGTGTGCGGTGACGTGTTATCATGAGCACCACAGAGATTAGACACCTAGGGTTTATTTTCATGCATATTTTTTGAGAGACATGTCGTCTCCGGATGTATTAAGATGAACATGTATATTTTTTTATCTATGTGATGCACGTTGTGCAAAAATTTCGACACACACACACACACACATATATATATACATATGCCTATTTTGGATGGATCTTTTACATGTGATGATGTTTTTTTTATGCCATGCAGATATCTAACACAAATGTAATCTAATGTATCAGTTTCATAGGAAACGACCCAATTTGAAATGTATTTGATCACATATTTTATTTTTGCGCAAGCTTAAAAGCACACATGACAGCACATATTCAAACTATGCTTGGAAATGAATTTTATTTTTATGCAAGCTTAAGAGCACACACATGCAAACTATGTTTGAAAACAAGGGAAACAGGCATGCCCCCCAGCATGATGTCTCAATCGAGGGACATGCCCCCCAATCTTTAGTCCATTGAAAAATGGAGTGAAGGTTGACAATATTTTGATTGCACTCGAATTGAATGAGCTCATGTTTCATTATTTTAACGAGGTTGACACACTTAAAAGAACTATCCTCGTGACACCTAGTTTCATTTGTTAAGGAGCTTGATACAGGAAAGGAACTATGCTCCGACCAGACCAAGTTTCATATTTTGAGGAGCTTGACACAGGAAAGCGAACTGTGCTCCGACCAGACCCAGATTCATTTTTTAAGGAGCTTGACATAGGAAAGCGAACTATGCTCCGAACAAACTTCATCATAATGAAAAAGAAGTCGTTGCTTCCAAAAGTGTCACTCCCGGTGGAAGGAAAACATCTTGGAAGTCAAGACCCAATTCCCCTAGTACACTATGCACGACAGCATCATCACTCGATACAGGCACGGGATAAGTAGCCACGTAGTTGACCTGTGGTGGGGCAGATACAACCAGTGGATAAAAACTAGGAGGGGATGGCAACTGCGCATGAGGACTAAAGAACGATAATTGATCTATAGTCACGATTCTTCCGTCGTGTGGAAAGCAAACCACACGGAAAAGTGAAGAGACAAGGGCCCCCATGGCATAAACATAGTCATGGCCAAGGAGAAGACTGAAATCTAAAGCACCTTGGGTAACCAGTACAGCTATATAGATAGTTTTGCCTCCCAAAGTAATAGGGAACGTCGGAAGGATCCCTAATGGTTGACCGGTTCCTCCGTCAAACGCCAATAGATTTTGTGCGATCGACACAAGCTATGGGGAGCCATAAGAAAGGCATAAGACTGACAGATGCACCCTCATCCAAGACAGTGCCAGGTACTTCCTTATCATAGGCATGTACTGTAATCTGGAAAGGCACATGGGATGGAAGGCGGAAGGCGGTCAAATGACTCCAGTTGAAGGAAAAGACTGAACTACTTGGTGGGGGAATCGTATGATTGCCCCCTGCTCTAAAGGAGTGGAAGAAGGACTCTCTGGATCAGCTGGGATAGGAGGGTCATTTTCGGACTCAAGAGAATATGACGAGATGAGAAGAACATGAGCATGATGCTCTTTCGAAACAGAGTGATCAACGAGTAGAGAACCCAAGTTGATACTCTCGTCGACCAACGATTGGTCTGGACTAGGCTTAGCACAGCCAGGTTCGAGAAGAGGAGCCCGGACAAGAGAAGAATCTAAGTCAATCTCTTTGTCAACAGGGAGAGGATCTGAAGAAAGCCTCTGATAACCAACGAGAAGGTGGGGTGAAGAAGCTGTAAGACTTTCCAAAACGGCCGAAGCTTTATCCATGAGTGGACAAAGGTGAAGGGGATGGTTGCCTTCACATAGTCTACAGGGGATTCGAAACTTCCCTTTCTTCTCATCGTTTCCAGTTGATAGGGTGGCATCGCCATGAGCTTCAGATGACGATGAGGGACGAGTCGGATCATGAGACCATACTTCTAAGATCCTATGAATGCCAGGACAATCACAAAGAAGATGGTCTCCCTTACACAATTTACAAGGAAACTTAACCTTCCGCGGAGGCGGAGAAGGAGTTCCTACCTGAGCTGTACTCGGGGCAGTAGCTACACTTTTAGCCTCTCGCTTATGAGACTTCTTCTTCTTCATCTTCTTCTTCTTCTTAGCCACCTGGTTACTTGAATCCAGAATTTCACCAGGCGAAGTAGAAGATGAGGACGTAGAAACAGGCGAAGAAGGGGAGAGGTCCACCTTGGAATCAACATGATGTTGTTCGGGTGGAGGAATCGATTGACTAGTGGTTGAGACATTAGAGACCACAGAGGTTGAGAACAACCAAACAGGCAACCCAACAGTTAACCCAGGAAGGGAAAACGTTGCCATGTAAGGAGCACCAATATTCCCAAAAGGAGGAAAATGACCAGGATTCCCGTCAAAGGGGATTCCTGGGTTGGTGGACGCTGGAAAAGTTGCCATCAAAAACTGAAAATCGCACACGGGGCTGGAAAAGAGTCAAGACACACAATCAAACGGCCAACAAACAGAATCTAACAGGGCGTGTGATCGCGGGTGATGTAATTTTTACCACATTGAAATTAAGAAACTTCATTGTTTCATGTTTTAAGAGTCAAGAAACGGATAAAAGGTGACTCTATCACTTTCAGATTTGAAACAAACATGAAAGGAAAAGCGCTTGGTGATCCTTTCAAATTTTAGGAGTCAGAAAATATCAAATGACTACTCAGGGATACTAGGCAAAGAGGGTGTACCAAATAACCGTGAACTGCAATATACACCTTGGTTTTAGAAATGAAAGAGAAATCAACCAAGGACTTTATCACGGGTATAGGGCGACAGACTCAGCTTCCTATGGATAAAGGATGATAACCTAGTGGGGTCTCCCCATATACTCGACGGTACGTGGGAGCACAATTCCGTACTAGACCACTATTGAGTCACAGAAAGAGGAATCGCCCAACCTTGAGTGGAAACAAAAGTGACTAGGTTCAACGACGCCGGAGTATGTCTCTAGCCTAGACCTCTAAACAGTGTGCGTTATGTTCCAATGCGTTGTTAGATTCATTCAGTTCATTTTAAAGTTGATCTTGGATTATGTTTCAGTTTTCAGGCCTTACCGTATGTAATGTCTTAAAATTTCCGAAATGCAAGCTCTATGCCACAATATATCATTTTATTCGATGAATGCTAACTATAAGAGAGTTGAGAGCTTTCACACAAAAAAAATGATCATAAAACAACCAACGATATCTCTAATGCAGCTGATGGAAATCAAAAAGGTTTTCTTCAAAGTCACTAATCTTTAATAACAACGAAAAGCTCTAATTCACATTAACTAATGAAAAGCAAAAGAGATTTTTTTTTTAATGTTAAGAGCAAGATGCACTAAACAAACTGAAAAACTAATGAAAAGAGAGCAATTTGAGAAATGATAATAAGAGAGCAAAAACAAGAAAATTCACTCAATGCAAGCACATTCAGATCCCTAAATTGACAAAGCAACCCTTCAAAACTGAGAAAAATCCCAAAGACTGATCCAGGTGGATATTGGTGGCCACCTGCCAAGTCCACATGGACCCCCACCATTGTCTTTCTCAGCATTTTCAGTTTCCTTAATTGTAGCACAACTTACTATTTTTAGCAGTTTTTCGGGTCCTGAACTTCCAGAGCCGTTTTGAGGCCCTAAACGACGTTTTTTGGGATCCCAGGGGCAACAAGGGAACATGGACTAGTGTTTCCGTTCCAACAATGATAGTGCTCGAATAGATCTTTCTAATGAGCTATTGTACGCGTCAAACGGAGATCATATGCTAAAGTTACGACCCCGGGAAGTTGATGTACCAACTTACCCCCAAACGGGGCCCACAGTTTGGCGTTTCACCTCCTAGGGTTAGGTTTTGGAATGTGAAGGGTTTTCCATTGTTTCTCAACAATAAATAGGCCTTCGAGCCTCATTATAACACAGTTCGGAACAGTTCAGAGGCATGTAGCCGCACATCTCTTCTCAGAGATAAGCTACCATCGCCCTAGCTGGTTTATTTCCTATTCTGGTTGTAAGCATATTTCGGTATTTTCCATTAATGAAATGAAGTATTATTTCCGCTGCATCTTTGTGTATATGGTTATCTCTGTAATTTGTTGCGTTCCTGTTAAATCCGGATCAGAGTGGTCTGCTTTTTCTCGGCCTATTTATTGTTGACAAACAATGGAAAACCCTTCACATTCCAAAACCTACCCCTAGAAGATGAAACGCCAAATTGTGGGCCCCGTTTTGGGTAAATTGGTACATCAATTTC